>REGM01000006.1:860438-911501 GCA_004194415.1 Aurelia aurita | reverse complement strand
CCCCCCTATATTTCGCGATTGGGGCGTAACAAATGTTCTTGCCACCCCCACCCCCCCATGGTCCCAGTGAAGTGCCCCCCCCCCCCCCGGGATCTCAAGACAGTAATCACCTTGCAAACTGATTGCGTTATAGGTACAAAATTGCGATGCTACAAGATCCCCCAAAAAAGACACAACCCAATTTTGACCACATTTTTAGAAAAATTGTAATATTTGAATTAATTCAACGATTTTTTGGTGGAATCATTGGCAAACGCACATTTTGATCACAGATTTTAGATCTAAAGTGAAACCGGAATTTACTAGAAATTGATTGGACACTTCTCCGTTAGTATCAGCCTATCTGCAAGACAGACCTCATTATTGGTCATGGTTTTAACATGACTCGATTGAATTGTGTGTTTTTAAGAAACTCAATTTAAGATTTAAGAAGCTCTGAAATTAAAAAAAAAACTCCAGTACTGCATCGACAAGCACTAAGAACTTTAAAAGCTTAGATAAAATAAGTTGCTCTTCCTGCCAACTGTTGTTTTATATGATAAAAACGCATTCATGGCAAGGTTAGAAACTGCATCATGATTATAGTACCCAAGAAATAAGAGACAGTTAAGAAATTTTAGTACTAGAATGTGGAGTGTGAAATTAAGAACTTCTCTGTACTAAGTTCTGATCCAAGTTGCTTAAGTGTAGCACACATAAGGCTACTTTAGGATTCGAAAATCAACAATGTTGTGTGTTGCAGACACTTAAAATTGTAGCCAATGTATGACGAAAAGCTTTCAGCATCACAACTCACATCATGGTCTCCGTTTTCAACGATATCTCGTTGTTTGTATCTTCTAATCTGAAAGGTGGGAATTTTATGCTTTTCTTACTAGAGCAGGCACAGCCTGAGATCAGACTCGCGGAAAATTAAAATTCGAAACTGCGGAGGAGGAAAGGAAAAGGAAAATAAAATCATACATATTCATTTGTTTATTTAATTTGGTTATGATTCAGTTGATTGTAAATATTCGAATTAGATTAGTTTCTTGTTATTTATAATTAAGAAGCTATTGTATTGTATATTCGAATTAAAATAAGTTGACAACAACAACAACAAGGCACTTTTCCCCGAGTTTTAGTTTTTGCGGCGAGCCTGATCTTGGGTTAGAGCAGACAGGGCCCCCTATTGAACTCCAAAGGGCAGGAGCCGTAATTTGGAGCCGTAATAAGCAGGAACCGTTATACTCGTGTGATTTCGTTATAACCTAGCAGCACACGCTTTCAAGTCTATGCGTTTATTGTAGAACAAACCACTGTTTCCTATTCTTCTCGAGGCAGCTTCAGAAATTACAGACGACCGAACTAATATTAAGTAACCACCAAAGTTATTTGAAAAAACATTACAGCAGCGGTATCGGTTCTATTTGTCGGTGTCGAAAATTTTGATTGGATAGAAATTTGGATACATATATTTGCTGAAATTTGCGCAAACTTCCGCTATAATTGCCCAAAGATTAACCAGGCTTTTCCTCTTTGATTCAGAGATCTGTATCTTTCTGTCAGGTAAACTTTTATAACCATCTGCAAAGCCATCATAAACCGGCATTTATTAGAAAATAAGTACGATTTAATTAGACTTATCAATGTGGGTTACCTCTTGATGTAATTTACTTTATGCGAGTGCTTTTTTATCATTTATTATGACCGATTTGTGTGTCTTCGCGGTATTGCCAATATTTTAGACAAAGGTACAGTTATCACGCTCATTTTTCGTTGTAAACAACCAGTCTATAACCAGCAAGTACTCGATAAATAGAAAAATCAGCCAACTCTACTGTTCGGAATTGTTTATAGCAACTGCAACACTTGTGAAGGTGAAACCTGAGATTTGTAAGGGTGAATGAGAAATTTGTTCATTCGATAAGAAGAGCCAGAGCCAAGTAAATACAGAAAATGTCGCTTCGCAATTGAATAGAAATTTAAGGTTGAATGACTTTTGATTGTTTAAAAGTCCGCCAGCTCGGAAAATTCCACTGACTGGAAATCAGCCTTAATGCAGATAATTTGCTACCGTGTGTGTGTCTTTTGTTCCCCATTCCATTAGCCCCGCCCCAAGCCCCAGGCCCCAATTTAAAATGGAAACGAGGCTAGTTCATTTTGGCGGGAAAAATCGTCAGTCCTTCAGCTTAGCAGTTGTTTATGAGGTGCTTCTGGTTGTCAAGCCTAAAAAGATCCTAAAAGAAGATTTCGAATGTATATAAGTGTTGAATTAGAGATGAAGAATTGCCTATTAGAAACTGTCTTGGTAGAGGCAGTATCAACGTGAGTGAATGTTTCTGTGTGTAATTTCAATGTTAACTTTTGTTTCACCTTTCTTATTTATCACATATCAGCTTTAATAATCAAGTAGAGTGTGGTGCAGTATGCATGTGACTGAACAATTTCTTGCTTGGCCATCGGTTAATTCAAATTAAACAAGACAATTTGCATTTGTTATTGCTTTTCATAGCATAGATCCAGTTGTGGTAAACAAAATTTTAGGACAGAGTAGAGATTCGAATTTGGGGCTCCTGCTGGCCAAACGAAAAATATGGCCCTGCTGGTGTAGGCCTCAGGCTTAGCCTAGGAAGGTAGGTAGCTACCTTATAGTCCACTGCAAACGAAAAATAGTTTTGGCAGGATTTATTCTTCACTTTCATGGGACTTTCATTTCCGCCAATGACCTTTTTTCCATGCTAATTGTACAAAAAATACTTTGCATGTTTAGGTCAACAGCCCTGGTGGAATCAGTGTACGCCGTCCGCCAAAGACTTGCGCCAATTTCTTTTGTTCTCTTGTTTGTTCTATTGTTTAGAGTGGGTCTGTCCGCCAAAGATCTTTGGCCGAAAGGGCCTCGATTCCAGACTGGGCTCAACAGATACAGTACAGGCCTTGCGCAAATTAACATTGTTTTCCTGCCTAAGAATTCTTGTTTATAGAAATTTAATGTCTTTGATATTGCTCAAGAATTTTTGAAACTCCTGAAGAATTCTTGTCATGTTAATGTGCGCAAGGCCTGTACTGTATGGGCCAGCGATTTTCGATCTCAGTATTTTGTAGTGGCATTGGGCCATTCAGGGGGAAGAGAGTTTCATCTTTAGGCTGTTAAGAAAATTAAAAATCGTACAGAAATCTCTCTTACCAATTTTTAAAATTCACGAATAAATGGCTGCAAAGACATTAAAATTGCAGAGTTGAATGGCTGTATTTATATCTCCTTTGCATGCTTTTTGCATTCTTGATCTTAACGGCCCAATGCTGTTAAAAAATACGAAAATCAAAAGGTGAAGGCCCCTAATTTAGTAAAGGCCTTGTTTGGAGCCCCCCCATAGGGGTTGTGACTCATGCATTCACACACCATATTTTAGCTTTTCACGCATTCACGCACAGAAAAGTTGGCTTTTCGCCTGCACGCAAGCAATAAATCCATTATCTGCGTCAGCTGATGCTCGCCTGGCCTGTTGAAGGGCCATCACATTAATTTTCAGACTTTTGAATGTCTACTGTTTGTTAGTATGACTGTAAGCTCTATGAATCAATAGAAACGACAGAAAAATGCAAACTAACAGAAGTGGTATACAGCAGTGTGTGGCTAAGGCAAATATTAACTTAAGGTATTAAAATGCAGAGGTCTGGGGGCATAGCAGCATATTTTTTGACGCACTCTACTTTGGCTTAAAACCTCTCGATTCCATGTTTGCCGGTGTACAGTAGAATTTTGACAATTTTGTGAGAGTGTTTTCATAAANAATTTTGACAATTTTGTAAGAGTGTTTTCATAAAATAGCATCCCCAGAAAAATTTGTTGGGCAACCATTATTTACTTTAGCTTAGAATGCCTATCTCGATCCCATGCTTACCAGTTCCAAATTGGAAACGTTGATAATTTTCTAGCAGTTTCCTATTAATCACCACCGTCAGGAAAATGTTTGCCAAAATACTCTTTACTTTGCCTTAGAACGCCCGCTTCGCACAATCCGATGTTTGCCTGCCACCAAAACAGAAGCTTTCACAATTCTGTGATAGTTCGTCTAGGAAAATTTTTTATGACACCAACCCTTTCTTTGGCTTAGAACGACTCTCCCAATCACTATCCAGCATTTCTCGGAAAATTTTTTACCCCATCCTACCTATACCAAACCACTTTCACATTGTTCTTGAAAGAATCTCAAAGACCATACCCCTCCCCACTCCTTATTTCAGAATTCTTCAAACACCCATTCTGCACCTACACTTCTCACTTAAGCCCCTTTTCCTTGTGTTCTTTGTGTTGATTGATATCATTTCAGTCAACTAGGATTCGTAATACTGCTCTGAGAAACCTAACTTTGTTTCTTCAAAGTTTTATTTTTTAATCAATTAAAAGAAAACTAAAAAAGTACATATACTGTGCCTATCATGGCAGGAATAGACACTAGGTCATCGAAGTTCCCACCATGAAAGGCACTTACAATCCAAAAAGACAATACGCTTAAATAATAATAATAATAATAATCACTGTAAGCACCGTAGTTACATACAACTATAGGCTAAATACTTACAAGATACAATAACTCTAATTAAAACGAACAAGCAACTTAAGAACATACGTAAAAAGAAACTACAAAGACAAAAAATTAATGTCTGTCTCACATTGGATGTCAGGCGATAATATATGTGAGTAAAATAACAATTTGAAAGTTGGGAGAACACAAGTGCAAGACAATGAACGGAGGGCCCCCACCACGCAGACGCACAGGTACCGACCCCGCCTGATGTGCCGCCCCAACCGGGACAGCACACCAAACCAGAGGGCAGCAGCTGCCCACCCACACAGCAGAAATCCCATCCGCCCACTATCCCACACCCGTAAAAAGATAAAAGTTTAAAGAAGAAACTCTCAGTGCATATTCCCAAAGACCATTAGAAACAGGAATTATTCTCTCAACCTTTTTTGTGTGTTAGAATATACTCCAACACATGCCAACCGCATTGCTACAGAGTTGATGTTATTACTGATAGTGATAACACAGCTGATAACAGAGTGATAAGACAGAAACTTACGGCCGAAAGAGCACTTTCAGTTCATTATTGCAACATTATTGAATTCACCATTATTCTTTCCTTCATTTAAAATCATTACCTTTGAACTTAATATTTGTCACATGAATTTGCAAACCAGTCACAGTAAAAGAAGCATTAAATTTTATCTTTGGGCGATACTACTATAGATCTAAGCCAAGCAAATTTTTAACCGAACAAGAAAATTTTTTTCACCATGTCGGAAACTTTAAAATTAATCTCCTCTGCCAGGATAGAGCACCATGGAAACACCCACAAATTATATTCTAGGAAGTTATGCTAGGCTCTTTGATTAGCCAGGAAGGCAAAGCAAGCTCCAAAACTAAGGCTTCTTTCTTTACCGTGATTCCAATGAACATCCTAACTTAAAACCTCATAATTTCATTGCACTAATCCAGTTACTCGTAAACTTGTTTGATTCCTTCAACAAAGTTGAATTGATGTAACTGTCTACCAACTGTTGTTGCACAATCCAAGTTATAAAAAGTCACTTTTGTTGAAACTTTGATGGTTTGTTGTTTTGTTAACATTCCTCTGTAAATCCTATCTTGAACATTCTTCCATGTATATTACATTACAACCTTGTATTATCTTGTCAGCTGCTCAGTTTTTACTGTTTCTTCATCAGTTCTTTGCAAAAACCGTGTTGTCTTTCCATTAGTTTCTTTTAAATTGCTTTGAGAGAAGTGTACTGGCAAATGTAATGAGCTCATCCAAAATTTTGAAGGAGGATGCGTGCGGTTATTAATGATTTGTTTCTTCAAGTCTAGGTGTATAGGCCAATTTCGAAAGAGTATATTTCATCGAAGAGTAGGAAGAGTACTGTAAATGAGCCAGTTTCTCACCATCTAGTGAGTGTGTCCTTTCAATCCCGGTTGACAATAGCTTTGAAGCTGCGGTCTATTCATTCCAGCATGTTGCTCTATCTATCATAAATTGTAGTTTCCAAGGGTATGAACAGAACTTAATTCCTATAGCTCTTCATGTGCTTTGAAGTACGGTAATGTTTGATCCAACTTTAAAAATCATTTGATTTCTTTGGCATTTTTTAGACAATTATTAATTCCATGAAAAGGGCAATCGGTTTATATCCAAATGAGCCTGGTGGCTATGCGATACCTGAAACATTGAATAGACCTACAGTCTTCAAGACAATAAATCTAGCTCCTCTGCAAATACGATTTGAAATTTAGATAAGACATTTAAAATGTATTACACTTGATTAGACTTCGACTTTCAATCTTCATACGATCCGCAACAGCTGAATTTCTTGTCCTCGTAGTTACTTGCTCGTGTACTTGCTAAATGCAAACTTCAAGTTGTATGAAAATGTTTGCTCTGATTTTTTCTATGATGTTCATTATCAGTTGACATTTAACTTTTCCCTCTCTTAGGCAAGTATTTTCAATGGCTATAAAATATAGAAACATCTGTCACATAATATATGGGAATACAAGCATGACACAAGAAATCATTTCAAAGCACTATGCGAGAATGTTGCGAAAATTAGCAACGAGAGACTGCAGAAGATGGCTTGGCTGGACGGAAGCTCTTAAAGACCCTCTGCTAACCATGAGGCTTTGCGTGCTGCGCATGAGAAGACAGCACAACACCGGCCTAGCATCAGAGACTTTCAGATAATCTGAAAGTCCATTTGCAGTGCATTCTGGGGTAGCAACGGCGTGCAAAGCCACATGGTTAGCAGAGGGTCTTTAAGAGAGTGCTACCAAGGTTAGTAGGACTTGTTGCTAATTTGAATGATTTTTGTAAATACCAGGTGAAGGTGTAGTTGCAGTTTTTAGCACCAAGCGCTGGGATCGCAGAAGATAGCTAAGCGCTAATAGGGTCCGCGACCCATTGTCATGAAACTCAAGAGGTGCTGGTGGGGTTTGAACCCCGTCCGCTTGGCATTCTGGCTGCAAAGTCAGTGTATTACAACACGGCGCTACGACACTTTTAAAAGAAAGTTTATGTTAATACCTAGAAATGTTAAGGTTTCTCTCCTCGTTGGCAAAGTTTCTCTCAAATTAGATGTCACGTGTAACTGTCCGCGAATAAAAACAATTGAAGTGTTTTAGATGAATAATTTTGCGTTATCGCAAATCTCACGTTACATCAAATTTGAGACAGACTTTAACTGGTCTTGTTTTGCTGTTGCTAGGTATGCTACGGTTGCAATACGCTTAATGAAATAATATCCTTTCTGTTACGCTTCTGCTTAAAGAAGATTGTTGGAGCTCCTTCATTTACACACTGCTCAAGTTCCATTTTAAATACATAGCAACCAATCCAAATATATCAACGTATCGCGTCATGGGGACGTGCCTCTTCAGCTGAATTATTGGAACTATAAGTTCGTAATTGTATGAAAATATGGGACGACTGCACTTTAGCGGACCAGCTTTATGTCATATCTCTCGGGAACGTATTTGACAAAATACCCTACTAACCCTAACTGAACCCCACCTCACCCTAACTAACCCTAACTAACCCTAACTTACCCTAACTAAACCCAACTTACCCTAACTAACCCAAAAAACCCCCTTTCCAAAACCTAACCCTGACCCTAACCCCTACCCCATGACACATAACTTGTCAGTATTGAAAGCTGGTCCGCTAAAGTGCAGACTAGCTGAAAATATTAGTGCTGCAATTCAGCAAGTAAGAANTATCTTTATCGCAATTGCATTTTAGGACGATTCTGAATTCCGTAGCAGTTCTACTTGAGGACATGTTGTGTCCTGTTCTTGGTAATTTGTTTAAAGAACCACACCCTAGGTCATCAGAATTAAATAAATGAATACAGTAAGGATATTCGATTTGCTCAGCAGCCTCGAGCAGAACAAGCCCTTTTGTTGTATACTTAAACCCTAAACAACTCTCGCGTGATCTTATTATTTTTTGGTTTTATTTAAGCAAGCCGTTATCAAGTAACAAGCTTTTGAAAGTGATTGGTGTAGATGATACAGTGATAAGATTATAAAAGCAGCCTCTACCATAATGGTGCTTTAACGTTTGCACCGAAAGGTGACCTGGACAAATTTGCTTTTGAGTGACCCAGGGACGAGAACAATTCGTAGAAGAAACCGCTTTAGATAACTTGTTAAGGCGATACTTTATTATTTTGCTGTTATTGTTGAGAAATATTATTTCAGTTAAATGTCATTAGGTCCAGGCAAGGAAGGAAAACCTTCAATCTCAAACCGTTTAGCACAGGAAAAGATTAGAAGTCACGTCTGTTGTGGAGATAGATTGTGTTTGATTTTATTCGTCCTTGAAGCAGAGTATAACACGGAAAACTGTTTTGAGACGACTGCACTTTAGGGGACCAGCGTTATGTCATATCTCTCGGGAATGTATTTCATCAAATACCCTACTAACCCTAACTAAACCCTACCTTACCCTAACTAACCCTAACTTACCCTAACTAAACCTAACTTACCCTAACTAACCCTAACTAACCCTAACTTACCCTAAAAATCCCATTTCCAAAACCTAACCCTGACCCTAACCCTTACCCCATGACATATTACTTGCCGATATTGAAAACTGGTCCGCTAAACTGCAGACTAGCCAACTGTTTTTACCGGTCCCCTATTACTGTAACTGGAATGGCATTCCTAGCCCGCACATATTTGTCATTCCTGGCCCGTTTTTGAAGACGATTAAAACTTTAACTGCAACTGGAAGTTCTTGAAAAGTTTAATGATGACTGATTGATTTGAAAAACAGGTAGATTAGACTGTTTGTAGACTTATGCGGCTGCTGTGGAGGAGATGTAGCTTTAATTGATCTGAAAAAGTTCCATCGTCCCATCTTTGACACAGTTGCATAGGATAGGCTTCAACTTGGAGTTTGAGACCTTGTTTGAGTCAATTTGACAAGTGGTTGCTGATTTACGGCACGAGAAAGTCAAAATAAGTGGTTGCTTCAAAAACAGCAGTTCCTTTGTTCTCAAACAAGGTCAGAATCAAGAAGACGAATACGAAGCATCGTATTTCAGTGAATACGAGGCTTTTAATGAAACGAGGCTGGGATATTTCGTTGCAAACAACTTTAAACGGAAGGAACCGTCTAGTATAACTGTTATAGCCCGTCGGAATAACGTTGTAGAAGACTTTACGAAAACGAGGCTTTAAGTTGCAATCGAGGCCAAACTCCCCCCTAAATGCCTATATAACACAAATTTCCAGAATCAGCGCCCCAAAACTGACCTAAAAATGTCTATCTGGTAAATTTCCGAGTCGGATGAAGTTACCCTCTCTCCTCCCGGTATTTTTTCAATTGTTTCTACATTTGAAGAAGGTAATAGGTCAATGGTATTGTTTGTTATTAAGCGGCACAACACAATTATCCCTTCTTAAAATCTTGAAAAGCTTCAAATACAACGCTAGAACCTTCTGTTGCAATATTTACTTGATTTTGACATTGCTGGAGAACACAGCAACTGCTGTTTTTGAAGCAACCACTTCTTTATCTTTATCTTTCTCATTTCATTTCATTTGTAATATTTGCACAAAAACCCTATCAGCTAAAACAACAACAAAACCATAATACCCTAAATGCTAAATATAAACCATAATACCCTAAATACAAATGATTAAGCCATACTATACAATATACAAATCTAATGCTGTTCTTCCTAGGGATCGTGCTTTGGGAATTATTGCCGACTTAGCAAAAAATCTTTCAACTTCTTTTTGAAAGTGTTTCTTGTGTCATAAATCAGCAACCACTTGTCAAATTGACTCAAACGAGGTATCAAACTCTAAGTTAAAACCTATCCTATCCACTGGATAAAAAACGGGACAATTGAAGTTCCAGCTCCTTCACAACAGCCGAACAAACGGGGCACAATTTTTTGGGACGCCGTGTAAACATCAGAATCAGACATTTCTGATCTAAAATACGTTAATGTAACTTCCAACATGTTCAGCACTCACGAAAATGCTTCAGAAACGGACACGTAATAATCCAATTTGTGGATTTCGAAGCTAGTTACTCAGTAAATTATCACCCAATTTTTAGGGGAATTAAAAACATTTTTAAATGACAAACGAATATGTGACATATACCTAATGGGCTAATATAAAGTTGTCGATTCTGTCATATTAACTGCCTAGCGCACATGTTTTTAGGGGCATCCTGTATGAACACCAAACTGCACGTTTTCTTTGTAAGAAACGCTTTGTAAGAATCTCAAGTCTCAGATCACTAAAGAAATTCATAGGATATTGTCACTTTATTTCTAACTTGTTTCTTGTATTGTATCGTATTGTATTGCTTAGAAGTTGTATGAGTAATTTACAGACTGTGGGACAGCTTCATAAATCTTCATTGTAAAATGTTCGCAAAGGTACAGGATGTAAATATAAAAAATGTCATGAAACTCCTAAGAAACCCTAAAGAAATTTTGAATACTCAAATAATGAGAATTTTACGAAACTATCAGTACTGGGTAAAATTCTTAGTTTCTTATAGAAAAATGCGTGTAGTCGTTTCAAGTTGACTAAAGGAGCAGAGCTTTGTAACTGCAAAAGCTTAGCCTTTAAAAGCAAGATATAATGCTGTCTATGACCATTGTTCACTTAAAGAACGCCGGTCAACCAGCATCCTTTGCGGTCGCGCTTTGCAGAGAATGTTGTCATATTAAAATGGCCGCCGCAGTCGAAAGGCAACAAGCGAAGCGCGCAAAGGATGCTGGTTGATTGGCGTTCTTTAACTGCTGGATTTTCACAATTTTCAAGAATCAACCACGGGCTTTAGGAAACTCTGATGAATTAAAAATTGGATTTTCGCATGATACATCGAGTATTTTTTCTTTTTTATTTCGTTCGTGATATATCAAAAGAGGAGCGCGTGGCAGAGTGACGTGACCTAGAGCCATTATGCCACTCAAACGCCCGTTCGTTTTGCCACACTTGAGTTGCATAATGGCTCTAGGCCACGTCACTCTGTCATGCGCTGCTCCCTCGATATATCACAAACGAAATAAAAATGAAAAAACAATACTCGATGTATCATCGGAAAATCTAATTTTCAATTCAGAGTTTCCTAAAGCCCGTGAATCAACCTGTACAAGCTGATTGCCCCACATAATTTTCATGGCATGTCAGATGTCAGTAACATTTACCTTGGAATTTAAACACGAGTCTTATAAGATATCTGTTTTAGCAGAACAAGTTACATTAGCATATATGTCATATATCGTAATCAAGGCATCGACCAAGGCGTCTTCAAGATATTAGTTAAGATAGATTAACCACATGAATTGCCAAGTTGTAAAGGAAAGCTCGATTTAAATGTCATAAGTTTCGATGCTTGACACTCTACCCCACGTCCTCTCGCAAATCCAATCAACCTTAATGGACATAATGCGATATTTCTTTCCCTAAAGCTACCAAAAAACTTTTAATCTTAATTCCAGAGAAAAACTAGCCAGCATGACAGAAAGTGGGTAGTTTTTCTTGTTGGGCATTTCGGTCTTACCGGACCAGAGTCCGCTTTTCGGCTATTTGTAATATGTATAGGACTTGACTGTTTCCCTATGATTTAAGAAATCAATCCATGTCGGACTGACAGCTCATCAACCATTTCGCAAACAGCCTCTAGAATAAGAAAACTTCTATTTGGATGTAATATATGCGATATTAAGCGAAAAGTCATTCCAAATATCAAAATCCCAAGTTAAACCCTTTATTCTAGAGGAAGTCAGATTTAGGTAGGCCTCTGAGGAATCCAGTTTTTTTTGTTTCAAAGGGCCTGCTAAAAAAGGGCCTGCTCATATAAGGTGAGCCAACCCGACTGGCTAGCCAGAGATCAGGCTCTCGGAAAAAAATAACAAATAAATTTCTGAGAGCCTGATGTCAGGCTACCGATTGGCTACCGGTGGGAAAAATTTTATTAAGATCATTGGCGATAACCGCTGGTGGAAGAAAAGTTTTACGTTTTGTTCATATTACAAATTTCATCCATCCAACCTAGCCAACCGGGCCAACTGAAGTTAAGCTTAGTGGAGTGAAGTCAAAATTTGGATGGGCGACCTTTCAGATGCCTGACGACACAACTCACTTCCCCGTACTTGTGAAGGGCCGTTAAACTAGGGATCCCATGCCTGGATGCGGCATGCATTGCAAGTTAGCTGTAATATAGCTAGATATCTTTTCAGCCAACTTAAAGGGAATCCAAGCATATGTAAGCCTTTGATAAAAATAGCCGTCTAAAGATAATAGGTCTTGACACGTGCAAACCATATTTGGGTAACTGATCTACGTCAACAGGAAATACTGATACCTGATAGGCTAGAATTTAACCGCAAATGGCTTGAGTCACTTTGATATGCTTACAATGCCCTTTGAAATAGAATCATGATGGTGATGGTGATGAGGCTTACTAACTCATTGGTGATGGTGGTGGCTTCCTGACTCATGGTGATGGTGGTAAGGCTTACTCTGACTCATGAATTGTATAAAAAAAAACCCACAATAATAGACTGTGCGTCGGATCTTGTATGACGTAGATGCTTGCAACGAAGAGTTGTATAACTGACTCATGTTCAGATGGGAAGATCGCAATGTGAGACATTGCAATGTGAAATTCTGGGTTTTTAGGAGCAACCTGATGTTGCTGTACACGTATCTTTTTTATAAGAAACCGCTTATAAGAAACTCAACTCTCAGATCACCAAAAATTAAGAAACTCCAGTACTGGGAAATTTTTAAGAAACTATTTATTTTAATAAAGGAAATCCTTAGCATATTTTTACTTAATTTTCACTTGTTTCCTGTATCATATTACTTGAAAGGCACTTGAGCAAATGTCTAAACATTGGAAAAGCTTCAAAAAACTTTGTTTTGAAATGTTCACGAGGGCACAGGTAGTAAACATGAAAATTGTTATGGAACCTTTAAGAAACTCGTAAGAACCTCTGAGTACTGAAAATCTGATAATTTTAAGAAATTTTCAGTACTGTCTCAACTTACTTTCTTTAAAAAAAAGATGCGTATTCTACTTAATCTCAAGGCGTGCCTAAACAAATCCAGTTTTGTCATTCTAATTTATCTTGGTTGCATATGCCGTTGAGAAAACTTGATTATCAATAAAGGGATCATATCTTAGATACTGGAAGGCTTTGTTTCTCTGCGGTACAACTAAGAGCTTGTTTTCCCGTCTTCTGATGTTGTAAATCGGCGATTGTAGATAGGTGGCCTGCAGCAGTCGTAGAATCTAAACAAATTGTTTGTGGTTTAAAACAGTTGTACCAAGTGTACAAAGAATCTTTTCCGTAAAAAGGCCAAATATTTTCCAGATTTGTACAACATTTATATTCATTTCAGTTAATTTTTAAGCCAGTTTTCACAATATATAAATTGAGACATTGCTATAATTTGGATAGAAAATATAATATGTTGTGATTTACACGGATTCAAAGTGATCCCCTTTATGGGTCTCTTTTAAAAATGAACCCAAAATATTTATTTGAAAATTGTTAAGCTGATATCAGAGTCATCCGTTAGATCAAGGTTAGATGTGTCCTACCCGCTTCCCACGAAATACACAAAGCTATCTCTGTCTTTGTAGGTCAGCCAACATATGGTGTTCCAACAAAGTTTTCATTGTATTACGTCGGGTGCAGGCACACTTTGAAATTTATCGTACCGACGAATCTGACATATTGCTAGATTTGTTACAGTACCTGAGTTCCTTGTTTCCCTGAGGGTAAACCTTACTCGTGCTCACAATGAAACAGGTAAAAGCTGGCCCTATATTTTGTGTACACTTGATAACAGGCTATGCTCCAAACGTCTTGCTGAATTCAGTTCTTGTCAAAGTGCAAATATTTTACGTTATTTAGTTGTTTGTCATTGGATTATTGCACGATACGTAGCCAGAAGAGCTTTTTTCTATATTTTGTGTATTCATCGATCGAATCACTGCGTGGACCCGCGTGGACCCGCGTGGACCCGTCTCAACCCGTGGAGATGAAGTACTACGACGTTACGTTTGCATATAGTTAAAGTTGGAAACAATATAATCTTTTCTTCCAAGATCTTGAGAGAAACAGCTCTCTAAAAAATCTTTCAATTTGAAATCAAATTAATCTTCGGTAGAATTTACGATATCTTCTTCCTCCACTTTGTTTGAACATCAAAGCAAAAATGTGCGCAAGCTGTTGTCATCGAGAATAGACCATTTAGACAATCAAAAAAGGAGACTGGGGAGAGCGGTTTGTTCTGGTAAATGGCGGATGCAGCTCTGGTAAGTGGCTGTCACGGAGCTTTTACGAATGATGAATTTCCCTCTGCAGAACTATTATCACCGCCCCAGAACTTTGGAGCTTTTTTACCGGGTTTTTGAGCAGTAAGGCAATTCGATTCGATGAAGATGCGTGATAAAAGTGGTGATAGGCGGAAATGGAGCGAAAAAGGCCCGGTACCAGCCATGAATTCATAGGGAGGCAAAAAATCAAAATTTTCTGACGGCAAAGTCATCAACAACAAAAGTAGCAACAACAACAACCCCCAGCCCCTCTATTGGCTTCGGCCCTGACTACCCCCACTTGTATATGTATAATCTGTTTTCACAACTCAGTATGCTGTTAACTCCAAGAGTTTTGAATCTGTGGGAATTAGAGTTACTAAGGGTTAGCATAAAAGAAAGCTTTTCTTTAAAACCTGGTTAGAGGTTTGGTTTTCTAACCGCTAAAATACAAACAAAGGTCAGTTTGAGCCACTGAGAGGCAATTTATTGATAATAGTTTCTATCATTCTTTGAAATATTTCAAAGAACAACCCACTTAAATTCAGATAATGGTTGACCAAGCCTGAAAACTGTAGCAAAATTATCTGCAAGTAGCGATCCTGACCCAATTGTAGCCCTTCACTTGGACTTGCCCAAGTCTCACTTTCTTTCCTCAGTCGATTACAGTAAAAGTCGCTGCGGGGAAGTCGCTGCGAAGAAGTTCACCGTAATCGACTGAGGAAAGAAAGTGAGACTTGGGCAAGTCCACCCTTCACCAGAGTCTGTAGATTTCAAAGTGCCCAAGTTCATAGGGTACAGGGTGTTTAAAAAAAGAAACGCAACCCACTATAATTGATTATTAAAAATAAAATGATAGAGTTTGAATAAATGTACTGTATATCAGCTGAACGCACAATCNTATTTTTCAGAAAATCTCATTGCGCCTGTTTCCTTTGCCCTAATTGCCTAATTTATAGTGCTTGGCCCCATACCTCGAATTCAAAATGCTGCCCAATTTAAGACGTTTTTCAACAGGGTCTTCTATTTCGCCAAAAGTTTAAATTTATTGCCCCCTGTTTAGAATCACCACTAGCTAGAGAGAAGCACTTGGGATCCAGACGCGTTAGAGCAGGTCGACCAGACACTGCTGATCAACCGGAAGCGCAAAGTCCTGCTGTTTAATTTTGAGAATTTTGTGGTGACAATTTGTAAAGCTACGTGGAAAGTGATGAGGGAAGAACGCTGTGTTGAAAATCAATAACTGGGAAAAATTTTCACTCGAACTTTCAGTTTAGTTGTTCCTTCTAACTTAGCATAACACAAGAGTTTTCCATCGACAGAATTTATTGACCCCTTGTTATTTCCAGGGTTTATCTGAATGGAACAATTATCATATTCAAATCAAGGCCAAGAGAAATTTGAAGAGACATAGGCCTAGAGAGAGAGTAGACATCATTTTTGGCAATAAATATTTGGAGATAAGAGAACAAACTTTGAAATAAAAAATATGTGTTCCCTGAGTTCTAGAGAAGCAAGGGCCCCTATTATAGGCCCTATCCGTTTGGCAGCTGTGGCGACGAGTAATTTACGTAGAACTACATTATTTTAATTTAATGTACATTTCTCATATATGTTCCTGGGTGGGCTATTTTCGTTTACTTGGAAAACTTGCAACTGGACTTTACGCTAAACCTCAATGTCAAGTACCAGACAATGCTTATGAGGAGCTCTTGCATTTTGAGCCAACAGAGTTCTGTGAATCTTAACAGTTCAGTCACAAAGCTAGATTGTTCTACAGTGAGAAGAAAGTGTTCCTCTCTAGCAAATATTGTATTTACTCTTTTTGAAGGGAATTAGTCACTCAATTAATATTCATTCTCAAGAGTCTATATAATATTTGCTGAAGTTTACCGGAACCGATTTCGTTCGCTTTCGGACATTTCTCGTGGACTTGTATGTTTGATTTGATGGTTTGATGCGCTATTGGCTCCACGTGAAATTAAACTTGATAAAGCCACTACCCTCTGGCCGCTTCTTTGAGGTTTATCACCCTTCCCTAACTTACCACAAAGCTGTTAATGCCTCAGCTGGAAACCGAGGTTTTGCTTCGTTTATCTTATAGAACCTGTGTAGAACATATCCCATCAACCCATGTGATTTCTTTCAAAGAACCCAGGGTCAGGTTAGACTCATTACATAAGTCTCAGTATCGCTCATTGAATAGGATATGAGAGAGAATAAAAAATCAGATTAAAATATTGAACGAATACAAGGAATCACGTCGTAAGTCTAGGTCGAGGTTTCGGTTTCAGTTTCATATCTAAAAATTTCGAGAATGTAGTACTTCCCCGGCAAAAAGTTTTCTGACGCTCATTTTTATAAGAAACTTGGCTCTGGGCTTTGTAGTCGGGTTTCTCAAAGGGAATCAAAGCATATTTAAGTGGCTTAAGCCACTTTCACTCAAATTCTAGCCAATCAGATATCAGTATTTCCTGTTGACGTAGATCGGTTACCCAAATATGGCTCGGCATGTGCCACGGCCTATGGTCTTTGCACGGCTATTTTTATCAAAGGCTCCTATATGCTTAGCTTCAGCATGGGCGTTAAGAAACGCGGTAGTTATTCCTACAAACATTTTTTCCTCCCTGTGTCCCTATGCCCATTTCTTTCTGTGTCCCTATGCCCGTGAAGGTTGTTGTTGTTGTGCCTGGTTTTCCTGTTTCTTAACACCCATGACTTCTGTTTAACTTTGGGCCCAATTCTTATGGCAAAAAGTTTCTTGTAGATTTTCTTGATTTTTCAAAAAAATGAATTTCAGAACTTATCAAGATTCATTGCGGACCGTGTTTTGAAGCAAGAATTGCAAGAAAGATCCAAATCATAAACAAAAATTATAGTTGTATGGATAACCAAAAATTGAAAAGTTTGTTTACTTCGAATTGACCTCTGATTACTTCTAGTAGAGTTTCTTAATTTTCTGGCATAGGCTACTACAGAATAGTTCCTTGCAAGAGGTTTCTTATAAAAAATGAGTGTTTTAGGCCCATATCGGTGTACCATGCATGGGCACCAGACTCTTATGTAGCAAACTGGAAATTTAATTTCTTGTTTGAGACTCTGATACATACATGGTATAGTCCGCTCTCTGTAGGCTTAAATTAACTGTAAATTTGAGCTATGATTAATTCTCGCCTACTGTAAAAATAAAGTGATCATGATGATGATGACGACGAAGGCCTTTCGACAACTTATTTTCGGTACGAGAAGCGACGAGTGTTGCTGTTGTTCTGAATGGTTTTAAATTCCGGGAGTTTTAAACACGTGATCAAATAGTTGATAACCAGGACTGCTAGCCTAGCTGAAATCTGAATATAAAATCTTGTTATGAACATAGCCAGTGGATGACGTCACGGGGAGAGCTGGAAGGAACGCATCCTCCCTACATTCCACTGCCCTAGTCGGTTTTTAAGTGTCTATGAAAAATGCATAGAAACACATCGCTGTGCTGTAAATTTTGTTCACCTAAATCTCGACAGTCAAGGAGTACTTCCTTCGAAGGTATTAAACGTGATGCTGCGATTGAAAATATTCTTGAATAGGTGAAAGTTTGTCAATATTTCTGGCATATATGAGGAAGAGAGTTCCAATATGGTTTTATTAAAGTGCCGAAGTTGACAAATGTCCAAACTTTTCGGCACTTTAAAGCCATATATTTTCATAGCACGTCATAATCAGCTGAGAGACTGTTGCTGTGCGCACCGTAGTTCTTCCTGGTGTGAACTGTTTTGCGTGAATTTAAGAACGACTTTGATATGGCAGGCATGAATATTTCAGAGATTTTCGAACGTCCCACATTTGTCCCAAGTTTTAGAAAAAATAGATTTGTTAAGAAACTGGTATCTTCATCTGCAAAATATAATCTTTTCATGGGAAAAGGTCATTTGTGGTTTTCCAGGGCCAATACGATACAAAAAAGACACGCAAATAGGCCATACATATAGACGTAGGTCTGCTTTAGATTATTAGGAACATTACTCTGCATTTCGGTCGTAGATATACATCGATACTGGGAAGATATACATCGATATAAATCTGTTCCACAGGATAGGCCCGCCGAGTAACTACATGGGTTCTGGGGTAATAACCGAAATTCTGAAAGGACTGAAAAATAGTCATTTAAGAAAATTGTGTTTTACCAAACCTTCTAGACTCACGGAGAACAAGAGAAGGGAAACGCCCTTTGAACACCCTGCCTGTCCTTCGTTACTTTTGGGGTAATTTTCTAGAAATTCTGAAAGGACTGAAAAATAGCCATTTTAACAAAATTTTGTTTTACCAGACTCTCTAGACTCATGGAAAACAGGAGAAGGGAAATACTTTTGTAACACCCTTTCTGTCCATCGTTACTTTTGGGGGGCCTCTTTGGAGTCGGGACCTCGGGCAATGTGTCCTCTTGCCCCCTCCCCTCCTCTCGGCAGGCCTGCCAAAGGAATTCCAACTCTCCTCAACATCAGAGAAGCATTCCTTTGGCAAGGTTTGTCGCTCCTCTGTGTGTAATTTTATATCGTTAACTTAGCTAGAGATGCAATCGTAATGTCTTACGTCTTTTTTATATACATTAGCTTTTGTTACTGTTTGTAGTAGAGACATGTGGTCTACATTTTTGGGCTGCTTGGGCAAGCTTTTTATTGACTGAATTCATCATCATGGTCAGCATAGGCTTCAAATGACTCAAATCTTTGTTTGGATTGAATGACGTGAAGGGAATTTGACCTGACTATGATTTACCGCTTGATTCTTTGGTATCTTGAATATTTTCAAAATTACAGTGGTCTTCTTTTGCGAAAAATTTCCAGCAAAGTTTGGNATCTTCAACGGAGAATGGCGTAAGGAAAGCAAATCAATAGAAACTCATAAACTACATATGGAGATAGCCAAGAGATTGAGGACTATAAATATGCTTCTGGGTAAGTGAATATGTTGTCAGATCACAGAGAATTCTTAATTTTCGTGCATTTGGGGGAGAATTCTCGTACCCGTTCAGTGGAGTTCAAATGCGGAACTAATTTGCATTTTGTTATGAGCGCGGATTTCCTGAAATGTATTCAGTCCGAAGAAAGATGTAACAGCCATTTACCCCAGCTTGTTTTTAAAGGTTAGACGTCAATACTACAATACTATCATTGTCATCATATCATCATATCATCATCAGGGACCAGGGCTGACTGTAGAGGCACGAGTCACAAGATACTTCAAGTAAGATGACCGCTTTGGGCGGTAGTTTCAATTTAGGCCTTCTAACTACCGTTCTGTTGAATTGTTGTATTGCAAAAGGGAAATTTATCGTTTTAGTGACTACCATAAAACAAAATCTTAGTAGTGCTAATAAATGATGCTCCTTCGAAACCTGTTCGCGGAGGGCGATACGACCCTAGATACGGTAAGAGACTTAGTTGTTGTTCTGAACTAAGGCATGAGTTACTTCTTGGTTTTCGTTGGCTGTTCAGCATTCTAGAGAACCTGTATATTATGGAGTGAAATTTATTTGTACTTGAAGAAGTTTATTTGATTATTTCTAAGTTGACCATAGCCAGAACATCTTATCAATGGGTGTTTCATTCTCAGTGCTGTGTGCCTAAAGTTTTCATTATCACCATCTCTTAGCGATCTTCTGTGACTAGCCAGATTCACTAGAACAACTATTTACATTGGATTTTGCTATTTGTCTTGACACAAAATATGTACATAAAATAAATTTTCACATACCCTTGTTATTTGAACAGCTAACTACTGGTAAGACTAAGATCCTGCAACGCCCCTTTCGTCTTTGAGTAACGCCGCAAGTAACGCCTGAGACATACCAGTTCTTGCTCTACTTCTGCTTCTCGAATCTTCAATTGCACTGTCACTGACTCAGTTGTCAAAGTTTGGAGAGCATAACCACGAAAGTAACCTGGGTACCAGACCCACCCTGAAAGTAAGGCGTGGTTGGGTTATATGTAGGTTTGGCAGCCAGGGTACCATGAAGAACCTTCCTATTGTAAACCATCCTGGCCATGCTTCTTTTTAGTCCTCAAAACTCTGCCCATCAAAATTGATATTTCAGAATGGATAATCGTGCCTAAAAACTCTAATTACAATGGAAATTAATGCCAAGTCAAATCTTGCTGTAACAGAATGATGCCTCTGAGTTGTTTCAATGTCCCTTACGTTAAAGTAAACGAACGGTGAACACAAGAAAGAAGGTCACGGGTTATATAGTGGCCCATAGTGTCCTGTTGTTCGATCATCTATGGAGAACAACCCAGTCCGTTATCATGCAAATAAGGCAAGTGGCGTATTCCACTTTAACCATTCACTGTCAGGCAGGGTTCACACTGCACCAGCACTTCTTGTTGGTCCAAAGTTCCTAGCCTGCATTCCATACCTGGAAATGAAGTAGCTGTAGTGTAAAGAACGCGTTTTTCAATGACTCACAAACTACATATGATGATACACAGCCATTCATTTTGCTGAAGCTTCCTAGCCTGCATTCCATACTTCACAGATCATTAAAAGTGTTCTTTCATGTTTAGATAAATAAAGCAAATTTCAAGTGCCTCACAGCGACTCACAAATTACAGATGATGCTACACAATACAGGCATTTCTTATTGCTAAAGCTTTCTAACCTGCAATCCATACCTCGCAGATCATTAAGCATTTTCTTTCATGTTTAGATAAATAAAACACATTTCAAGTGCCTCACAGCGACTCACAAATTACAGATGATGCTACACAATACAGGCATTTCTTATTGCTAAAGTTTCTTAGCCTGCAATCCATACCTCGCAGCTCTTTAAACATTTTCTTTCACGTTAACATAATTGGAACACGTTTCAAATTTGACAGAATGAAGCAGCTGTAAATAATGTTGCCTCTGCTTTCTTCAAGGACTCACAAATTACAGACGATGCTAGGCATTTCTTATTGCTGAAGTTTCCTTGCCAGAGTCCAGAAAAATTCTCAAACTCCCTCCGGGCAAAAAGATGTTTTTGATAGAACCTTCCTCATTTTTTTATACAAAATTGGTGTGTTTAGGGTGTGGCTTAAGTTATTCCTTTGTTATTAGAGACCTTCCTATTTTTTAAGATTTAGTTTTGTGTATGATATTATGTAAATAGGCAAATAGTTGACTTTAATTAGCTTAGTTAGCTATGTTTTTCGTACCTGCTAACTGTAAATAGATCATTTATTATTATTATTATTATTTTTATTCCTCACGGTCAATGAACGTGTGACTGTAATGTTTTCTTGACTCTGTTCCTTGCCTGCTGTCTCACCACACAGCTCTTTAATTTTTCCTTTCGCGTTTGGGTAGGTGGAACACTCTAAATTTAGCAAATATGAATGCTGTAATAACTAATGTTCTTCTGACATATATTGTGCAGTTTCACTTTTTCAAAAAGGCTCGGAAATAGACTTGAGACAGTACCTGGAATATGTATGAAACGGTCTACATAACTCAACCACTTAGGTGGCCCAATGGCTACATGTTCAAGGAAATAAACACCTCTCTCGATGTTCTCCTTCCGAACGCAGTAGTTAAGGGAGGTGCCTCTTGAGATTGCAATTCAAAATAGAGAAATGATAATCTGCAAGTTTAAACTTGTCAGTTCGGTTTCAGGTAGTTCTCGCAAATTTGTATTAAGAATTATATCTTGTTTTTGTTTCAGTGACTACTTTGAATAGACCTTCTAGCTATCCTGGACAAGAGTCTGGATCAAACGAAATCTTTTTATTTTTTTTTTTAATTTGATGAATTTTCGATACGTACATAATACTTTTAGAAGTTAGAGACCTATTACCATGGGTCCCAATAGCTATCGATAATCAACACGAGACAAAAAGTTAGGGTGTCTGGTATGGTGGGTCTATCAATAGCGATAACTACGACAATTGTATTAAGTCTAATAGAATAGAACGATTAATCTGAAAAGAATGAGTCTCTCACTCGAGCCTCTTTGATCAGATGCGAATTCTTGTTTCGGAATAGCTAAATTGCCTATAGCCATACATATCAAAGTGACTGCTAGCCACTTGACAGTGCAGTGGTCTATCCCATGGTCCTCATTTGCTTCGAGTTCTGTTGGTCATTATGAAATGTTCCAAAACAGATGTCTGATAACCATAAGGAACTAATCTTCATCATCACATAATTTGTCAAAATCATTGTTTATCATTTCTTTTCGATTTTCTATTTTACCGTCTCTGTTTATATCACTCATATGTTATGTCGCTCGAGTTTTTTGCCGTTTTTAGTTGTAGAATAGCGCGTCTTAGATTTAATGCAAGCTGGCTGCTTTCGAAAAGATCTTGGTAATTGNCCATGGTCCTCATTTGCTTCGAGTTCTGTTGGTCATTATGAAATGTTCCAAAACAGATGTCTGATAACCATAAGGAACTAATCTTCATCATCACATAATTTGTCAAAATCGTTGTTTATCATTTCTTTTCTATTTTCTATTTTACCGTCTCTGTTTATATCACTCATGTCATATGTTATGTCGCTCGAGTTTTTGCCGTTTTTAGTTGTAGAATAGCGCGTTTTAGATTTAATGCAAGCTGGCTGCTTTCGAAAAGATCTTGGTAATTGGCTGAAAATATATTTAGGCGACAATTATGGAGGTGAAGTGCGAGGTTTTTGTATTTAAATCTTTAATCGGACTTTCTTTAAGTCGTTGAAATTTTACTATCATGCTCATTACTTTTTATTTAGGCCTAGTCACTGTATGAGTAAAGTGCAATGTGTCTTTTTTCAAACCTGGGAGGCCTTATTGTTATCGCCAGGTCAGCAACTTGATGGTACTGCAAGGTTAGCCTGTGTCACAGACCATAACTCCCCCTCGTTATGGTTTGTGACGGAGGCTACTGCAAGGTTGCTTGATGGGGTTTTATTTAGGCATTTTAAGGTAAAATTGCAGACATCGGTTACAGGCGTCCTTTACTTTGGAAGTGAGTACTGTGCTAATTGATAGAAGAACCCTATTCTGGGAGCTTATAAATGTAAAATAATTTCCCTCTTTCTTTGGTCAATAAGCGGACACGAAGGCATTAACGTATACTTTGTTGACGCGTGCAAAGGCTCATGGTTAGTCGCCGGCCGTTAACTGACAGGATTTTTATCTTCTTTAATGCAGTCAGTCAACAGAGGGTCAAAGGTTTATCTGCAACACCTTTGGAGTTAAAGCTTTCTTTCTCAAGCTGTAAGAAGAGTATTTATTATCTGAAGGTGGACTGACACGTTTTTGTCTACATGCAACGTTAGGCCTAATCTTGCATTTACCCACACCTCTCTAAAGTTCTCGTCAAGATTTGTGCGAAAATTGAAGTGACCAGTTCGCTCGAATATTTTACCATGCGAGATATTGAATTTTTAAGTGCACGAGAATTTTCTGGAGTGACAAGTAACAAGGCATAATTAGGTTTTCTTTTTGTAGAAACATGAGACGCACAATGTTATGATTCTTTGGTGTTGTCCTATTTCAGTGTATTCACACCACACCCCTCTTAGGCAGGGTGCATTGTAAACCAGTTATTAATATTATCGAATGTTATACCCTGTCCTGTATAAATAGCTAAAAGTGAAAATGCAATTAAAACCTTAGGAGGGTAGAAAACCGAGTGGCACTCGTTGTTAATAGTTTTTGAAGATACTGCCAATGCCGGTTTTTTATGTTCCCACGCTGCATCCTCCTTCGCCTTCTTATTGCTAATGCTACAGAGTTAAAACTTGATAACTTTTCTAATAATGTTTAAAACAAACAATGCTCCATAAGTACACTCTTTGTTTTATAAGAAGCCGCTTATAAGGAACTCTAGTAGCCTCTTCTAGAAAATCAAGAAACTCTACTAGAAGAGATCACAGGGCAATTCGAGGTTAAGTATCTTTTTCAACTGTTGGTATGAAATGGGAAGTTTTTTTAACACAATGTGCATTACCAACCCAAATAATGCTAAAAGTGTAATTTTGGTTTAGGATTTCGTTATTTCTTGTAATTCTCTAAGTTCAAAGAGCTACCTATATGAGCGGTCCTCCATGAATTATGATAAACTGTGCAAGAAACTTTTCAATAAGAATTGGACCCAAAGTTAAGAAACCGTACTACAAAGTTCAGAACCACGTTTCTTATGAGAAAATGAGTATAGCAAAGCTTGATGTCTTGANGCGGTCCTCCATGAATTATGATAAACTGTGAAATTCAATTTTATGAAAATTAAGAAACTCTGCAAGAAACTTTTCAATAAGAATTGGACCCAAAGTTAAGAAACCGTACTACAAAGTTCAGAACCACGTTTCTTATGAGAAAATGAGTATATTCAGCAAAGCTTGATGCCTTGAACTCCACTTTCACCCCATGAGAATTTCAGTTATCAAGATCCAACTGTAGTTACTTAACCATTTTCCATTAGCAAAAACTTGGTTCTCGTAGACAAAACAAAACTGTATGAAAACGGAGCTCACGTTATTAACCTTACCACAGAGGACGAGGGGTTACGGCTAAGGCTAGCCAGTGGACATCCTGCACCTTTTCAGTTGTCTTTTTCTCATCTCCCATCTCTCAGCAGTGCTTCCGACAGCCTGAATTGCTCTGTGACAGAGCAAATAAGCTCAATTTTTTACTTACTTAGATCAGGACGGCGAAAGAGGCAGAATTGAAGAAAGATCCAAGTACCACGCTAGACCAAGAACGAACAAGCCTAGTCTATTCTGTGGGTTTTCAATTTTTTACCACTAATTATCAAGCTACGGGCCAATGACACTTGGGACAAGGTGATAGGTACTTATCCCGCGGTTATATTCGAAAGGTTCTTTACGGTTGAGCACTGCTCGCAGACGGACCAACTCAGGTTCTTTAGGAGTGGTATAATTCAACCGGTTGAATTTATTCAACAAATCAGCCCTGCAAATTAGAGAGAAGGAAATTGCGATATTTTGACAATAGCCCAGCTGAGACGATTGCCTCCTTATGAAAAAGTGACAAGAAATTTGTTTAGAGAGAGAAAATGGGGAAGAATTGGAGGACGCTAGTCCATTCGTTATTCTTTTACTCACTGTTAACAATTACTCGATATGTGCATGGTAAGTGTATTTTATTATTATTTCGCAATACTCGGCGATACTCCTTGACATTTTCTTAAGAAATTTAACACGAATTAGTGCAAACTTGCCATTATTATCGCTTGCAAACATACGCCTGTGATCTTAGTCAGTGGGCAGAACAAATTATTTCTCTTTGAACTTCACTCTAAAGTTCTGAATAAAAGGAACTTTACTTGGAGCTAAGCACAAACATCTGATAAATATATATCTTATAAGCATAGGTACAGAAAGTTTGTTTTAAGCAACGAAAAACTAACAATTTTGTCTTTAAAATTAAGAGAAGATTGAAATTTGTCTAATACTGGATAATGTTTAGCAAATCCGCACTTCCTATTTGATGCAATGTAATACGGAGTAAAGCAACCACAGGCAACAAAAGGTTTTCTTTGACCTCATGAATTATCAACATTAACTTCACAAATAATTCCAGGACTTAATTCTGCAAAAATCCCCCATCAATGCTTGCTCTGTCTGTGAATCTAAGACCTGTTGAACATTGAACATCCTGTAACTTTTATTTATTGGCCCGTCTACAAATTGCCAGTAAATATATTGAAATCCTCGCGGATTTGCTCTGCAGGTTCAGATTTAAAAAGTTTTGATGTAATAAAATCCGGCCACGTTATGGTGACACCAAGTCATGTCCGACGTGCGGGGCCTTCCCTTTCCGTTTCAGCTCGAGTTCAGGGCAAAACCCGTTACAGTTATTTGTGATTCCTATTTGCCGACTGATGCTTGTCGCATAAACGTCATTATCCTTGAAGGAAATCCCATCATAGGATATTTTCATTACTTCAACACTAGTCTAGGTCGGTTTTGGTATTCTTTGCAACGCTTTCCTGTTTCTTTTGATATCATAAAAAATTATTTTAAATGAATTTTGGACGGTCATTCTATCACTGTGGTTCAATGTCTCACTGAAGTGTCTCAAAACGGAAGCGCGAATAAACATGTTGATTTTTTGTCGGTAAAAGCTTTTTGTCGAGTTATAATATACTTGCTAACAGACGAAATCAGCGTTCTCATCATAGGTTGCCAAGGTTGGAGGGGAGTGTGTACGGAGTGTTACAGACGCGATAGCAGCGGGACACTTAGAATCGCATTACTTTGTACAAACGCGTTCCCACTGATTAATTAGCAATTACAGCATTAGGTTCATAAACAAGCCAAGTGTTATTTTGTTAACCTTGGACGTGAATTGGGGCAAGCAAGGGGAAGATGAGCACTTGCGTTTCAGGTCTCAGTGAAATAGCCCCAGGCGATTTTGGCTCAGTTTGACAGTACATCTTTGTGCTTTGTACCTTGTTCACGAGGGCTGGGCTTTTAGACTTTTTAATTTGAGTCACAACATACAGCGATATCAAGCTTTGTCGCTGATAAACCTTGATAAACAGCCAGGACGACGTTTTAAGATAAAATTGCTGGTAAATTTGCTCCCCATGTGGCATAATTTTTGAACGCCGGTTCCGTGGTTTTTAATATCGGACGTTCATGATGGACATGATTTTCTGGGGCTGTTACCCATATCATGGGCTCACTGTTACGTAACTCATAGGCAACTCAAATGTTCTTAGCGTTGTCTTTAACTTGTTCATCATTTATATTTTTAAGTTTACTACCAAGATTGAAAGGGTGATATTTCATACTATGCACAGATTCCACAGCAGATTCCTAAAATGATTATTTTCTATCGAAAATACCAAATATTTTACGTAACACAATCTTACCCTTTAAAATGAAGTATTGCCGTTGCAAGTTAGAACGTTGGATGGTCGTTATTTTCTGATGTTTGAACTTATTGATGCAATGCATTAATGTTATATATTTATGATGGGGATTAAAATGAGTCATGAAACATAATAGAACTTTCTATCTGGAAAATTAGGCCCGAATAGCATTTTTAACAATTTATGTTTCCCACAATGCATTAGATAAAATGAAAAATGAATTAGATAGCTATGAATAGGTTAACCTTCCCTTTTCATGTCTTCACAATTTAGAAAATAGAAACCAAAGCTAAATTTATTTAGATGCGAGTAGTATTAGAGACTTCCTTGGGGGAACTCCGGTATTTGCACATGTTGTCAAAAAGGAGAGGGAAGCTGGTCTGGAAGTAGGCCAGAACAAATAAAGGGAGATGATGGATGCAAAATTTTAAATAATTTCGCAATGTTATAATTTTCTATTTTGGAGGTCGAATAAGGTGAGAAGCACTGCTCTTTACTTTCTAATGGCTTATTCATGTCTAGAGTACGCCCATTTTCCATGAATACGAGTTTTTCTTGAAAGCCCTTAAAGTCCGTTAAAGCTGTCATGATCTATATCTGGAATATCTTGCCCTCTACCCTCATAACAAACAAAAAGCTTCTAAGTTTCCTTTTCTGGTTAAGATGTCTTATAAGAGGTCTCCTTTTCCTACCGCGATATTTCTGTTATTTTACAGGGTCGTAGTTCTCTTTGGTTCCAAATGTTCCCATACTACCTTGGAGTTGTCATCATACATTGTCCCATTAATTTAAACGCACTCTTTTATGATAAATGAAAACTTCCCATGTGGTCTGACCTCGCCAATAGACTTAGGTTTAAATTTCTGTGTGACATTTCCAAATGAGTGCAAGCTACACGCAACCCCCTAACCCTTTCAAAAGAAGCAGGCAAAACGAGACCTGAACTTTTTCCACATGTGCTGCAGCCTCAAGCACTGTCTGTTCTTCACGAATTCCTCCGCAACGCCTGCATTGCGCAGAGGCGTACGATATATTCATATTTCTTTGGAAAAAAAATTGTTACGCTTTTGAAACGACTACAAATCCACAAATTTTTCGTCCCTTTGATGAAAAATGCTGAAACTATTTTCCAAAATTTATGTGAGGTTTGTCCTTGGAACTAGGATTTTTTTGGCATTTTCTGAAATTTGTTGATAGAAGTCGATACGCTGACGTCGATTCCGTAGGAATTTTTTTGTCCCCTAAATCACCTTGCACCATCATCAACTACACCATCTGACGATCCAAAAAATCGAGGGTGGACATCTGGGGGCGTGGTAGGTCCTTCACAAATGACCTCTAAAGTTGACCCCTGTGGCGGTATTGAGTCATTGTCCTACAGCAAGTTTCTAGTCTTTGAGTTAGTTGTAACAGTGTTTGGGTGTTAAAAAATCTGTTTTGATATCGGTCTTCACATATTAATAGAGCGAAAAACTATGCAGACTGAAGAAATGAAGGACCTACGTATGAGGACCTACCACGCCCCCAGATGTCCACCCACGATTTTTTGGATCGTCAGATGGTGTAGTTGACGATGGTGCAAGGTGATTTAGGGGACAAAAAATTCCTACGGAATCGACGTCAGCGTATGGACTCATGTCTCAATGAAGGTCCAGAAAGTTGACAAGACACTTCACGGCTTGACAATAAAACTTTTTTACTGGAAATTTGAGGCCTGAACCCAGTCAATTACCGTAAATTTTGCAAATGCAATTCTAGAAAGAGTTGTGTAAGAATTGTGAAGGTTTGTATAAGAAAATAAGTGTGCTGCATTTAGGGAAGTTTTTGACCAACCACGGGGGCTAGGGGGAACTTAGACTTGCTCAAAGTCTATTCCGTGGTGGTCTATCAGCGCTAAAAGAATATATTGACTTCTGCGGGGGAGTATGCCACGGGGACACTGCGAGGGAGAATCGAGAGGACACTGCGAGGTCACTGCTCTTTCCCTCGCAGTGTCCTCGTGGCATACGCCCCCGCAGAAGTCAATATATTCTTTAGACCACGGAATAGACTTGGAGCAAGTCTAGGGGGAACTTGACTTGATACTGAGTAACATCCGTTGAAAGCCTTTCTTGCACTCTCCTGTGAACAACGTGTTTGTTTCACACACTCACAGGCGACACAGGCCGAACTCAACAAGGTCTGGAACCCTAGAGGGATGTTGAACATGATCTGATGGAGAATGTTTTAGGAATTTAAGGTCGTATTTTGCTTACTTCGCCTAGCACTCCAAGCGATAGACAATCCTGTCATATTTTCATCCTTGGCAACTTAACACGCAGGTATTATGGAGTTCCGTCAAGGAGATTTCCGTGAGAACTCGATCTTTTGTCATAATATCAATTCCAAACAGGAGGTATACGCATATTTTTTTACAAGAAACTTAGGTCCCGCCTTGATAGCCATTTTCTTAAATTTTAGGCCATTTTTGCTACCAAAAGTTTAATATGAATTTCTTAAATTTTTAATGCTCCAAATGTAGAACCAAGTTATTTTTATTGAAAGGGTGTTCAAGGCACCAAATCTCAAAATAAGTATTGTTTTTAACAGAAATAGCACTCAAAACAATGTCAAAACATTTTTCAGTACTGTTCTGTGTTAAAATATCAAGACATGATGACATTTCTTTGTGTGAATCATGCTGCGAAGGAGCATCAATAGGCTATATCGTAAAGAAATTGGGCAATCGAAGTGATGTGATATTTTGACCAATTAAAAAAATAGATCCGATGCTCTTTCACGGCCTTTCACTCCTCTCCAAAAGTTTATTTATACTAAAATACTAGAAAGGTTTTCTTTTTAAAAAGTTCTAACAACTTTGCAAATATTGTTAAGAATATAAACATCACGCGCCTAGAAAGTCTAGACGAAGCACTCATGGTTGTATATTTAAGCATTTCTCAGAAAGGCTACCGCATAATCTTGCTTGTTGATATTTACTCGTAGCATCAGCGCGAAAAATGCTCAGCCGGAATTGAAATGGTGAGCATCTCAGCATCACGGATCGAAGTTTGTCGATTACACACTGTCGAGTTAGTTGAAGAATTATATTGGGCAATAATAACGAAGAGCAACAGCGAATCAAGACTGCCATAAAGGATGGCTTCCCACCAGTGACGCATTTACCCATGGGCCCCATAAAATTCTTGAATTTAGCTTAGTGTAACAATAAACTTAATGAGGCCCTGCTTGTGGACTTGCTCAAGTCGTCTTGTAAGAAAGAAAGTCGTCTCTTTCTTTCTTACAAGACGACTTGGGCAAGTCCACCCTGCTTGCCACAAGTCTCAGTTTTGTTTCGCAAGTAAAACATCTTGAAACGGATCCTGTAAGGAAAATTGTTCAAATTATCTTTATCATTTAAGTAAGACAATGAATTCTATATCTAAATCTTCGATCTGGCTCTGTTACAGCATGGAGCAATGCAGAAATCTCTGTTTTGAATGAAATGTCCACTCAATACTACTACCTTAATTTTTATTCGACACTAGTGCCTTAACTGAGAGTGGTCTGCCTCTCCGGAGGAGCAAGTGATTTTTCTCTCTCGCTCCTCCAGGAAAATAACTACCTCGTACTTAAGGTGGTAGTCTCGAATAAAAGTTAAGGTGGTAGTATTGAATAACAATTTTATTCAAAATAAAGATCTCGACATTGCTCCATGATTACAGAACTGGCCTAAATAAATTTGATCTATGAGTACCATCTTCCTTATTAACTCTTAACTGTCCAGGGGTCTAGTGTCAAATTCCCAAACACAGTTACTTTATTAAAAAGGTTAAAGTTTCAGGTAAATTGACTGGAATTTAAAACATAATGGCAGAACGATGTCAATGTTCAATGAACTGCAATTTATCATGTGACACCTTCAACAAATGCCCCCTTCGGATCGCTGCTCAGATTTGAAGATATTTCTTAAATGTGACCATATGCGACATATGACGCCCATATGTTGTTTCTCCCGATAACAGTCAATTTGCATGGTTTTGGGGATCTTAGAGTGAATAAGATATAACAGACATAGTTTATCATATACCACAGACTGTCAATGTTTAGATGAGATTGTATTGCACATGGCCTGTGCAACCGAGGGGCATATTACTCCTTAGAAATCCTGCGCACTTTTTGCGGAAATTCGTTTGTTTTCCTGAGAAATCCCCGAAATCTGCCTCTAGAATCCTTTTGTTTTCCTAGGAATCGCGTACGCTTCTTTATGATACTCAACTTAACTCTCAGATCACAAAGAAGAAACTCAAGTACTGGAAACGTTTTACGACAGGAAATTTTCCATTTACTTTAGGAAATCCAGAGCACATTTTTGCTTTCGCTTCTTTCAAAGCTTCGAAAATTACTTTCAGATCTCTTTTACGACTACTAAAAATTGGTCTCCAACTATAAGTCAGGCTTCCATCGATAGATTGATCGATTTGTTGATTTGTTGATTTGTTTCATTGATTCATTGATTCATTGATTCATTGATCGATAGATTAAATCAACAGTCATAGAAATCAGTCCCTTGGATCAGCTTTTAAAATCCTCCAAAAAGATAAAACTTATTTAACTCAACCAACACTTTGTTTTCGTGTGAGGATTTTTGTCACCTTCCACCAGTCAGTATGGAATGTTAACACCCTCCATAGCCTAAAAGATCAGTAATCTTTTTGTAGGTTGGATAAGGACTAGGTCAGATGTGGTCTAAAGTTGGGTTTTTCAAGTGCATTTGAGAAACTTAATTATCGCCCCACTAAGGAACAAACTCCCTAGTTCTATCCCCCCCCCCCCCCCACACATACAATTTACAGGCTTTCAAACGCTGAATAAACTCCCTTGAACCTGCCCTCTTTCTGTTAGTCCTTTGCTTTCTTCCAGTTCCTAGGGTATTCGTATAATAGGTGTTACCACCTTTGCTAGGGACAAAATACCAAAAAAGTTGATAAAAACACATCTCATCACACGATCGTTGAGGAAAAATTTTCCATGCAAATGTTATGTGGATAGGCCACTCAATTTACATGCTTATTGCTAATTCGTAGAAATTTGTTTGCCGGAAAATGTGTGAATACACCATGAAATATACCATCGCGTGATCTATCCGGACAAGATGTTACCCTCACGGTTCCTAAATCTCATATGGCCTAACTCACATCCGGAATAAGGATTCAGGCTAATCTTCACTGGACAGATACTTCTCTTGCAAAAAGTTCCACAATCGCAGTCGCGTTTGAAAGGTAGACAAGCTTCAAGCCTATATTTGGTACATAATGTTTGTTTTACATAAGAAACTTTGTCGGAACCTCCCTTCCTCTCATTTCTCCTTCGCAGAGGAGCCGAATCAGTTCGTTGTTAGAAGCAAGTCCATTGAAACGGGGGTAGGCCGAGTTAAGAATCTGTAGCATTTTTTCGACAAAATAGGAGACTCTTTCTCAAAAGATTTAGGAAATACTATTTTTTGGGCTCAAAAGTTGATGAACCGCGACTCCCCAGCTGCCCCTGGGCTACGTACATGTCTCATAGACTGACTCCTTGCGTTTAGTGATCTGAGAGGCCAATCACTGGCTTCTACTAGACATGTTAGCGGTTTCGTATAAAAGACGAGTGTACCTCAATTATTACCAGCCACATACTTTCGCTTTTATTCAGCAAAAGATTCAGTTGCTGTCAACCACACCAAGCATATTTATAGAGTTATCTACGTCAACTGCCTAGAGAGATTGCATACAATGAACTTTCTGCGCCTTTCCTTTCATTTATCTTTTAAGGCTCCACAAATCTTCGGCAGACATTATTGTAAACCTCAAAGATTGCACGAAGACTGTACAATCACTTGTTCTTTATTTTGTATGCGCAACGAAACTGTCTAGATAAGTCAGATTTTAAACTATACTCTTGTTAAGCAGACCGTAAATGAACACCGGTCCTGTTACGCGGTAAAATTCTCCACAGGCAGCATTATTTAGTTAGACTTTCACTCCATTTTAGCCTCCTCTTCACATCGAGGCTGATTGTTACTCCGCGGTTCAATTCTTTCTGAGCCAGATACTCCAACTTCTTGATCCAATTCGTTGTCAGGTTGTGCCGTCTCCCGCACAACATCTATCTAATACCTTCGTGAATCTTGTGTGCATAACTGCAGTGCGAGCATGGGCAGCCATGCACCGGTCGGTCTGTTGGCCTGAAAGATCTAATGTTTTACGGTTGTCTGGTCTTGTTAACTTAAATTTTCCTAAACACCGTCATAGTGTGGTAAGTGGTTTTGCCTGCCTTCGTTTTTTGCCTGCTCTCGAATTGGCCTAACGCTGCACTATGAAATGCTTTAGTCTCGTTCCCTGACGTCATTTTCGACTAAGGGGACTGGACTCCAGGGAAGAGGTCTCAAATTTTCAGCGTTTTTCCCAGGCGTCGATGTTGACCGCTTGCATCTCCTTCACAATTCAACCCTTTTTCTTAACAAAAACACGCGTTTGTCTCCTCCGAAACATCGACGACTGGGAACCTGGCTGGAACTTCTTTTTAGCACGCTGCGAAGGAATTTGTTTGAGCAAAAACGTTATAACGAGCGAAGATTTGTCACAAGTACTTCAAAAACCCTAACCTCTGTTCTAGGAAGCCCTTGTCTGCCACTCGACAATACTCTGCGTTTGCTAGTGGCAAATCTTTGTATTTTTGTTAGGTAAAGAAGAGGAAAAATATTTATTCTTTGCTTCCTGTTGACTGTTTTGTTCAACTGTGACCAGACGCTTACTGAGTTATACCAACAAGAATTGTTCTTATGCTTATTGATCAGGCCACATTGTCTTTTCTGCGTTATAGATGATCTGCAGAACCCAAGGATGGCCATGCGCTGTGTTTTTGGTGGTCCTATGAATGTCTTGGAAAATCGATTTCACCAACCCATTTTTCAGCGTACCAGTACAAATTGCGCTCTTAAAAAGACTGGTTTTGGTGCAATACATTTTTCCGATACTCCGATAAAACCCAATTTTGAGGACAAATATTGACCTACATCCAAAAACATGAACAATCCAGGTTACTTGCAAAATGATATTGTTGAAAAGAGTTCAAAATAAACCTGATTTTAGGGACAGACATTAACATAGTATGGGAGAAATAAACCGGTTATGTGGACATACATGGGACCACTGTCCTCACTGCAACATGCCCACTCTTGAGAACCCTTTTAGACCAGGCGAACTGGTCCCTTCATCCATCAGCAAGAGCCTTTTGGAGTATAGTGGAGCTGGAGCAATGATCCGGGGTTCTTTCTATGTGACCCACCCTTCCGCTCCTGTTGAAGCCCTAATAAGTACAACGTATTCGATGAGAACTCGGCAGATGTTCAATTCTATCTCGAAGAAAAATAGCTTTCTAAAATTAACGAAAAACAACGAATTGTCGACAGATTATTTAAACAAGGATTTGCTTGCAGTTAACAGCGTCTTTCGGCAAAATCAGGATCACATTTTGTAAAGGGATGTGTATCTTCAAATGCCAGCGAATTGCATGCTGCCTCTGCTATCAAGAAGGGGCCATCTTTCTCGAATCATTTTATAAGCTCTCATTGTAATTCCACACCATATAGATCTAAATCCAGATGCTACTCCCTGTTGGATAGAAGTTAGACGCTTGGAGAGTGCCTGAAACGCCCGAAGTCTGTCTCATATAGATTTGCGAAACGCAAAATTACTCATGCAAAGCTCTTTAATTGTTTTTGTTCGCGGATATGTTTGCCTAAATGATATCTAACGTGATGTCTTCTAGATGTCTTTTACCCAATGATTTTTCGAATGTAGTGGGCAAATATGAAACTGAAGGAAAATAAACATGGGAAGGTTAGGAAAGGGCTATCGTAAATTCAAAGGATCGGATGTTATACATTTCGTTGATGATCTCGTATAGGCAAAATTTTAGTGGAAAGTTGATTCTTGAATTGACGAGCTGATCGTATGATCTGAAAAAGACGTGCAGCTTTGTGGGGAATTACGTCGAAGCTCCCTAAAGGTTTTGAAAACACCCAGATAGAGAGCCCTTTGTTGTTAGCTTATCGTTTTTGTGTGAAGTCGAGTGACCTATTTGGTCAGAGCTAAACATGACCGGAAGGCTTGTAGCCTAGTTGAGAGAAAGGGCTGCAACGTGTTTATACCATATGATTACGTTAGTGGGCAATAAATAATATTTTGGTTTTTGCTGTTGACTTGCTGTTTGCCCCATCTTAGTTAGAAAACTAGGAGTATTTAGATTGTCTGCATGGCCCAGTAACCCCTTCTCTGTGTATTTTTGTAAAAGGATGACAACAACAAGCACGAGTAGTCCGAGTAGGTAATCCACCTTTTCAAGATAAGAGCGCCAAAGCGGAAATTTTTTATTTGTTTGAGCTTTTGCATCTTTGAGTCTAGAATCTTGTTCTGCGTACAAAGTATAGTATGGGAACAAATTTTCACATTCATATCTGTCTTTATTTCGAAATTATGGCGACATAAAGAATTTGATTTCATAAAAATTTGTCCAAACTTTGATTTCACGGTCAAAGCCCTTATGAATTTGAATTCTTTATATCGCCATAATTTCGAAATAAAGACAGACATGAATGTGAAAATTTTTTTCTCTCCTATGTTTTGTACCCAGAACAAGATTCTAGACTCAAAGATGCAAAATCTCAAACAAATAAAAAATTTCCGCTTTGGCGCTCTTACCTTGAAAAGGTGGATTGAAATCTGCATAGAATTTCATGGCGAAATACAAACATTTTTCATGAGAAACTAAGAATTTGATACGGTAATGAAAACTTCTTTAAGTGTCTGTATGTTTGGACAAAAATTTTCTTTTAGAGTTTCTTAAAAATTTCTTCAAATTCTCGTTGTTTTTATCGGCAGGAGCTCTCCTTTGCCTTCCGGAGCATTTCACAATGAATCATCTTCGTTGATGTCAGAGTATTTGTTTGGGCGTTTTGTTTTTTAATTTTATTTAAGCAATTTTTCTGGGACATCCTTTAGACATGAGTTAGATGTTATACATGTTCGCAAAATCAGCTAGCAATGTGTTATTGTTTGTACCCACTAACCTGGGCATATTTGCCCACCCGTAGGGTCCCATTTTCCCCAGTCTTGGTATAGATTTGGGTCATGGGTTTTGGTATGGATTTGTCACAGTTTTGCCGAAGTTTGGTATAGAAATATAAAGCAGTGATTTATCCTAAAAGCATACTGTATTTGGCAGGTATAGAAATGGGGTTACCAAATTCACAAGATTGTGCATATAAATGGGTACCTATTTAGCAGTCTGGACGGTACACCCTACCCCAAAAAGATCCTGATGCCCCTGGGTGCCCGCCACTGTTCTTGGGTACCGTTCAGTCGCAAAGCCTATCCTCTGGCAGCAAGGCTTCCAGTCCATGTGTGTCAAGGGGAATTACCATCTGCCATTACGAAAATGTAGAGAACAAATTGTGGTGCAATTTATGGTGTCTGATCTTCAAACCACTTAATTATTTTGAAACGATCGAACGATCCTCTTCACGAGGCTTGAAATACACGCTTTTATAAGAATCCTAGGTCTCTGGTTTGTACAAACGTTTCTTTGGTAGTTCAAAACTTTTTGAGACTTATTTGTCAAAAATGCTATCCATATTTTAAGGTAGGCTTTGTCGAATGTGTTTGATTGCTACAGAGGACCACTGGCCCCCAATCTTCAATTTTAAGCTTATCTGGGTCTTAGACATGACATTAGCACTGCGTCTGTTTTGGTTTGGTAAAACTAGCCGATATTGATCATTTTTTATGAAAGTACTGTCTGGAGTCGCTTTTTTACCTTCTTAAGTTTGAATGTACTTCCAGTTGACATATCACTGAACCTTGATATTAGCACTGCGTCTGTTTTGGTTTGGTAAGGGACCGTTCATTATTTACAGAGGGGTTGGTACCGAAGAGAAATGGGTTGGGTAAAATAAATTTTCTGACATAAAAAGGTTCGATGAATGTATTTCCCATCAACTTTTGAGTTGGGTAAGAAGATTTTTGGGACCAGAAAACATTTCTCTTCGGTACCAACCCCTCTGTAAATAATGAACGGTCCATAAAACTAGCCGATATTGATCATTTTTTATCAAAGTACTGTCTGGAGTCATTTTTTTACCTTCTGGCGCTTGAATGTACTTCCAGTTGACATATCACTGAACCTTGAATAATGAAGACTTTGACGCGTTTCGTCCGACTTTTTTGCCGGACAAAAACATGAATTATGCCTTGCCAGCGTTTAAAGACATTATTTGCATGTTTTAAGGCACAACTCAAAATTCCTGCAGTTTAAGTTGAATATTGTGGCGCAGCGGTATAATCCTCTAACTTTGCAGCCAGAACAGTTAGGCGGACAGGGTTCGATCCCAGGTAGAGCCCCACCATTTGAGCGTCATGACAAGGGGTCGCGGACTCGATTAGGTCTTCTCTACTTCGACGATCCCAGCGCTTGGCGCTAAAAACCGCAACTTCACCTACACCTTAAAGACAAATGACGGAGATATAAGGCGACTTAAATCAGGGGCCTGGGCAATCCAAATATAGCCTATTGTATTCCATTGTATTTGATGACCTCCAGAGATTATCAAATGTACTGGACAAGGAAGCCACTCAGACATCTTCTGTCCTATTTTTAAACTAGGCGCTATATATCCGTCATTTGTCTTTAAGCATCGTTTTAGTAAAACTGATGATAAATGGTGAAGCCATCGTCAGTTATTGTGCAGTGCTCTTCAACCTCCTTTTCAGAATAATGGTGTGTTGTTCTCCTAAAAGTGTGACGTTGTGCCATTTATATGAAGTTTGCCAGAACGATCACTAGTATTCAATCTTCAGTTATGTTTTAGAGGTTGTAGCACAAAAACAATAAACTTACTCTCTTTACCAGCTGTCCCAACAGAGATATGACAAGTTGTGCCCAGAAAGTGGGCTAGATTCTTCCCTGATTTTGAGGCTGTTTTTTAGATGGAGGGAGAGTACACGTTGATGCTATGCATACTAAAATGACTCTAAATGTAAAAATGCCAAAACTGAATGAGGGCTTGAGACTCCGAAAATACATAAAATTAAAACCTCCTTCGACCGGGACTTATCTAGCCTGCGCCACAGACCTTAACCAGAGGGAGTTATGGTCTGTGTGATGGACTCACTTTTGTTGTCCCAACGACTATTAAGCAAACAAAGAGCTAGACAAGCCAATATCATTATTTGAATAACCATGGAATAATAGATTTCACAAGATCTCTGTAAAACTGGGACNCCTTAACCAGAGGGAGTTATGGTCTGTGTGATGGACTCACTTTTGTTGTCCCAACGACTATTAAGCAAACAAAGAGCTAGACAAGCCAATATCATTATTTGAATAACCATGGAATAATAGATTTCACAAGATCTCTGTAAAACTGGGACAACAAAAGTGAGTCCATCACACAGACCATAACTCCTCCTCGTTATGGTCTGTGACGCAGGCTAGAACTTATCAAAATCTCTCTCTTCTTCTCTCTGGTGAAACTGTTGTTTCCAGCCTGTAGCTATACATATATATACATACATGGAAAATGTATTGAAATACTTGTAGCTATGCATTAAATGTAACTATCATTGTTATCATTAATTATCATTAATTATCATTAATTATCGTTTTTAATTATTTGCAGGCAAAGGATGCAAAGGTACGGGTGAAACCGGCGAAACACAAGCATCAGTAGATATGCTGTTCATGATCGATGGCTCTTGGAGTGTGGGAGCCGATTTTCAAAATCAACTCAAGTTCGTAAAGAATTTAGTTAATCAATATGGCGGTGTAAGCCAAACAGGTGCTCATGCATCCTTGCTTGTTATTAGCACAAGTCCAAAAATCGAAATTGGACTCAAGAAGTACACCGATGGCGATGCTTTCGAGGCCGCCGTTTCAAATGTAAGTAGATTTTATTTAATTGAATGGCTTCGTTGAAGGAAGAATAAGAACACACCACTTAGAAACTAATTTTTGCACCGGGTGAGTCCGAAAGCCGCACCTTTTTGGCAATAGACCATTTTGACATTTAGAAAAACGTTCTGAGGAGAGCAATATTGTTCTGGTAAACGGCTGACACAAATCTGGTAAATAGCTGCCACGGAGCTTGTACAAATGATAAATTGAGCTCTACAAATCTGTTGGTTTTAAATTCACGGTGAAAAAGAAAGAAGCAATTACCCAAAATGCATCTGAAAGATGTCCTATGACCCATAAGCCTCGTAACAAAAGAGAGAATCTCTCTCCAACCCAGACCTCAAATGAAACAGATTTGGCGTTTGGCGGGAAAGTATTTACCATTCTTTGTTTATCAGAATAAACGAATATTTCTTTATTTTTCACAGTGAATTTAAAACCAACAGATTTGTAGAGCTCAATTTATCATTTGTACAAGCTCCGTGGCAGCCATTTACCAGAATTGTGGCCGCCATTTACCAGATAATATTGCTCTCCCCAGACCCTTTTCTAAATAGTCTGTTGTAAAAGCAGATCTAATCATGAACGCTAGGACACCATATGTGTATCAGTGTTAATTTTTTAACCGTAGTGAGCCACCTTAACCCACTGTATATGTGTTTGGAATTTATTTTTGATTAGTAGTGGGCCACCTGAAGTGCAGATCCTCCTTAAGCGTTAGGTGACGAATTTTGAATTTTCTTCTCTGAATAGCCATTAACTAAATTGATTACAGAGTCGTAGTTATCGCTATTGATAGACTGATGGATGCTCAAACTATTATTGTAAACAGTATGAGCGGTCTCGGTTTGGTGTAAGTCTCGTTTTGATGAGCGAGTACTGGGACTCAATCAGTCTAGCCATTAACTAGGACATTCAACAGAAAGTCAATTTCTTAAAAGTCATGTTCGTAATCGTGGCTCTTACTGTACTTGGTTTCCATATAAAGTATACGTGTTTGCTCGGCCACTATAAACCATGTACTAGACTGATTGCAGAAGTTGCAAACATTATCTAAAATCGAGATAATACCTTAGACTTACGACGTGATTCCTTGTATTCGTTGAATAATTATAATCTAATTTTTTTATCCAATTCAATGAGCGATACTGAGACTTATGTAATGAGTCTGATAATACCTTAGATATTTATAGTTTTTCTTATTTTGCTTAGGAAGAAACTTTGCAAAAGAATTTTTATCTCAAAAGCCCTCAGAAGACAGAATTCCTCGATCCAATTATTTAAACCTGAATGCTCGGGTGAATGCTCACTGTGTTGCAACTTGTTGAATTTCCAAGTTAAAAAATTGTTTCTTCTTTTGATCGTTGGTGTTTTTGCTCTTTTTAAGCCAACTGTGATTTTTGAAATGGGTTGTACATTTTTTAACTTAGCTAAAATGATATTCTTACAGTTATAATCAGACACATTTGTCTATTTCTTTTTAGGTGCAATATCCAAGAGGAGCGACTCGACTTGACATCGCTCTAGTTGAAGCAGAAAGAGAGTTCGCTGAGAATGGTAGAAAGGATGTCCCTAAGATTCTATATATTCTCAGTGATGGTGTACAGACAAATGATCCTGGAACGGGTCGTGCACATCTCGTAAAGCGTATTCAAGATCAAGGTATTTTTCTTTCTTTATGCTAATCAGTAAAGGCAAACTAATATGGTTGATCTTAATCCCGTATCGTCTGTCTTTCTCGTGTAAACAAGGCCCGTGAAACGTATCGCGCGAGAGCGACTTTTAGCAAGTCCACGTATCGTGTGACGACGTTGACTTACATGATCACCAGAGGGCGAGTGACCTGTCTCGCCGCCACTAACATGGATCTTTTTGAAGATAGAACTTTTCAACTATGAATTCAAAGAAAGCAGCTCATTGCCTTTTTCTTTGAGAATGTTAAGTGTTGAGAGCTTTAGCAAAATGGCCTAATGAAATATTTTAAGTGTACGAGTCATAGCTGAAGGCTCGCTATTGTACAGTAAATTTGTCATTGAAAGCAGTCGCTGTGCTTCACGTGCCTGTCTTGTTTGTTGTCAATCGCACATTTGAACTCCACTGATGAATATCCCAGCATCTAGGACACAGATATTGAAAAATAAGATTGTTGAGTGTTAATTAATTTCCCACGATTATGATTTACCATAGGAATGATTAATTGAATACGTTCATCACTGAATTCATTCAAATTTGTTACCTTTATTTGAGCCATCCGGTACACCTATCATGCGTAATGAGAAAACTTTATAAAAGGCATAAAAACGGAAACTTACCAATTCATAATATCTTTGCACAACTGTCATTTATATGCGCCACAATGAATTCGATATGTGCCAAAAGAATTCGATTTTTGTCAAAAGTATTCGATTTGTGCCTGAAGAATTCGATTTGTCAGATTAGCAAGAGACTCAAGGACACCATGAATTGACACTTCAACGTGCAAAGATGATGTACTGCACGATATAATTCCATTTACCCACAATCGAACTTCATCCTCCCTCTTCTGCATGAGCTTTTAGGGCATATAACCATTGCGTTGCTTACTCAAAGTAAATGACGTTTCCAAATATAGAGTTGCATAACTTAACGAGTTATTTGGACTCTTGGAAACCGCAAAGAAAGAAAATAAAGTGCAAGATATATCCTGCGTAAAAGAATAATTCTTATTTGATAAGTGTCAACAAACCACATGTTTTTAGTAGCCAAGTCAACCTATATACAGGGGACCAAAATATCTAACCTTCGTTAAGATTACTAAAGAAAATTTTGACCTTCCAGGGCCATTGGAGATTGACTATAATTTAAAGAGTGTGTTTGTTAGTTTCATATTGATTGTTGTGAATAAGAATTAGTTGACAACTGTGGTCTTACACCCCAGATGAAATGGAATGACTGTCAATAAACCCTGAAGCTAGAGAAACGAAGTTCAATAAACCCTGAGCCCAGAAAAATGAATGTCAATGAACCCAGAGCAAAGAAAAATGTAAAATTCTCCTCCAAGATTTGAATTTCGTCTAGACAAAGTTTTCACAGCTTAACACTAGGCAGTGAAATATTGACACTTGTTAGATGTGTGGCGTATTCAAGTTTCTCAGAAAATAAATGAAGCAACATCGCCCCATAAAACATTAAACTTGACCATATTTACTCTTAGTGGCAATGAAATGAAATCTCACATCTAGGTTAGCGGGTTAGCCTTGGGCTGATCATAGCTGGTCATGTTATTGTGGAGTTATGATAGGTTAAAGTTTGAGTACCCCCAATGAAAGTGTGCTTTGATTCAATTAATATGCACGAGGATATATATGTTGTTATCAATCAAATCAAATCAGATCAAATCAAATCAAATCAAATCAAATCAAATCAAATCAATCAATCAATCAATCAATCAATCAATCAAAGATAAGTAACAATAAAACTTTTTTCTGCAGGTATCAAAATCATTGCAATGGCAGTTGGCCGAGATATTGATGTAAATGCTTTGGGAAAGCTGACCAAAAGTGCAGATGATCTAATCATTCCAAGAAACGGAGCTGCTTTGGCTGAAATTGCACTTGCCAAGGTAGCACTTACAAAGGCCTGCGAATTTGTCGAAAAAAGTAGGTTTTTTATGTTTTTATTTTCTCTAGGTCTTGAAGTAATGACGATAAATTTTGTTGATAAATGCTGTAACTTGATTATATTATCGATAAAGAAAATTCCTTCATGCCCATTTGTGTCAAGGACCAAATTAGTTTTTCATATAAAATTGCACTATATGGCTTTTTGGCCAAAATACGACATGTTATAAAATACTATTGCTCAAAATAAGTTTTTCAAGCCTCAATTTTATCATCGCTCTCCTGAAGTAACGAAATAACGATCATGCATTAAATCTATTTGGCACTTATTCCAACCACACAAAAAGAAAGTTGAAAGATGGGTAACATAATCGAACTTTAATGATTTTTCAAAAATGTTCACTTTTTATTGGGTCACCCGATGATAANAATCAATCAATCAATCAATCAATCAATCAATCAAAGATAAGTAACAATAAAACTTTTTTCTGCAGGTATCAAAATCATTGCAATGGCAGTTGGCCGAGATATTGATGTAAATGCTTTGGGAAAGCTGACCAAAAGTGCAGATGATCTAATCATTCCAAGAAACGGAGCTGCTTTGGCTGAAATTGCACTTGCCAAGGTAGCACTTACAAAGGCCTGCGAATTTGTCGAAAAAAGTAGGTTTTTTATGTTTTTATTTTCTCTAGGTCTTGAAGTAATGACGATAAATTTTGTTGATAAATGCTGTAACTTGATTATATTATCGATAAAGAAAATTCCTTCATGCCCATTTGTGTCAAGGACCAAATTAGTTTTTCATATAAAATTGCACTATATGGCTTTTTGGCCAAAATACGACATGTTATAAAATACTATTGCTCAAAATAAGTTTTTCAAGCCTCAATTTTATCATCGCTCTCCTGAAGTAACGAAATAACGATCATGCATTAAATCTATTTGGCACTTATTCCAACCACACAAAAAGAAAGTTGAAAGATGGGTAACATAATCGAACTTTAATGATTTTTCAAAAATGTTCACTTTTTATTGGGTCACCCGATGATAAATAACTAAACTTGGTCTTGATAAATGGCACTTTTATGATATAGACTAAGGCTAGAATCTTTGAAGTTGGTCAATTAGACCTATTTCCACAATAATCTAAAAAGATTTTGACTCACCCGGTATTAACACAAATTTTAGAGGCTGGACAAGGCTCAGCATTGGACATAGATCTTGGATTCATGGTGGACCGTTCGAGTGCTGTGTCACAACAGGAAATCATCCGACAGTATAAAATCATAAAGTACCTAATTGTTGAATACTACTTAGCTGTTGAGTGGTGCCATTCTGGTATTATCCTTGGTGCAGAAAGTTCACAGGCTGCCATTGAACTCGGTGACTACTATAATACAGCAGGCTTCAGTTCAGCCGTTGATAAGCTAACCACGGAAGTTGGTGGAGAAATGAGGTTGGATCTTGCACTTGGAGCTGCAGTCAATAACTTTTACACTGCTGCGGCTGGTATGCGATCCAACAAAAATAAGTGAGTGAATTTTATTATCTTTTCTAGGAGTACATGATCTTGTTTGATAATAGCCAACTCTTGTTAGTGATTGTAAATTACTTCAATTGAATGATTATGATGATTGTGATAATAGATAGCACTAGAATATTTATCATAATTATCATATTTATGGAAATATGATAGTTATCATAATAATCATATGTAACAATGTGTTGAGAGCGACGTGTGACAATAGTTTCAGCAAATAAACATAAATTTCTGTGTTAAATACGCTACAATTCCAAGATTAAAATAAGCGATGCATATTTATATTACTTATACTCACATACCTCGTATTTTAATCTTGGCAATGTAGTTTATTTAACACAGAAATTTATGTTTATCATAATAATCATATTTGTAATAATGTAATACTTATGTGATTATCTGCATTTCCATGATGATCATAATAATGTCATTTGCTTGAGACTCCAGAGACTATGCTAACACGATACCGGCACAATATAAAACCGGCAAAAAATGCGACGGTGCTAAAGTTTTAGCTAGTGTTCATGTAGACTCATGATTTAAGTCCCTTCACTTTCGCTCATTGAATTGAATTGAATTGATGTTGTTGTTGTCGCTTCAGTGATGTAGTTGTGGCGACATATCAGTCCAGGGAGCGAAACTACAGGAAAATAATGAGTCTAATGTTCACGCACGTTTTCAAATTGTACCGGCATAGTGTGACTTAGTCTGAATCTAGAGAGAGAGAGCAAACGTCCTTAGTGGCGGATGTTCGTTAAAGTTGTGTACCATGCTGTTGTTTACTTCTATGTAATGGCCGCGGGGTAGATATTACCTTTTGCTCCTCGTGGTATCATTTTAGTAGTATCGTATAGTAATTTGTAAGTAGCGTAGCTAGTAATATGTATTGTAAACTTTTATTGGAATGTATAAAATAAAATAAAATAAAAAATCTAGAGTTGATTTTATTGAATGATGGAATTCAGGCAATAATGTGTTATTGCTTGATTTTACTTTAGAGCCTTAGTGATTTTCCTGCGTCGCCTGGTGGCAAAAGCTGAGTACAAGGCAATAATCATCAAATACCTCGTACAGTTGAGACTTTTAGGAATAAAGCTCTTCGTGTTTTATGGTGGTCCTTCAATGGTCGACGTGGACATATTTAAGAATTTTACTGATTCAGTCAATTTGTGGAATTTGCGAGGATCGTTTAGGATGCTGGACCATCCAGCTGGCCAGGTGTCTATTGCAACTCACATTCGAACACAAATGAAGAAGCTTGGTGAGTATATGGAAATTTTAAATTTTTTATACCGGGTGTCCCAAAAAAAAAGTATACAGATTTGGTCAACCCTAACGATCAGAATTTAGCATAAATCAATCCGAAATCATTTTAAAAACATTACTCGGTAGTTAACTTGAACATAGATACCTTGTTTGTTGACTTTGGTGCTTTGGGAGTGGAAATATAAATCTTCAAAGGAAAAATTTGCCTCCACCAGTGCTTTGGTGTTTTGGCCTAAGCAAATTCTTAAAGCACAGCGAATAAGTCAACCATAGACTTGGAAAAATTTGAACCAGGAGGAGAAAAATTAAAAACTGCACAACAAATGCGTTTCACAAAATATAACTTACGTGAGGCTTATCATCAAGGGAGCTCCGAAGTAAACTTTATTCATTTTAAGTGAAACAAATTGTGGATATTGCTTAGGCCAAAACGCCAAAGCTCTGGTTGGGAGGTGGTGGCAAATTTGTCCTTTGAAGATTTATATTTCTACTCCCAAAGCACCAATGTCAACAAACAAGGTATCTATGTTCAAGTTAACTACCGAGTAATGTTTTAAACATGATTTCAGATTGATTCATGCTAAATTCTGATCGTTAGGGTTGAACAAATCTGTATACTTTTTTTTGGGACACCCGGTAAAGAATTGCATTTTTGTCTGTCAATAAATTTACCGTTTAATGAAGGCAAAGAGCGAGAGATAAACTACGCTCTTCGAACGTGAGCTCTTTGAACGTGAGCTCTTCGAACGATAAACGGACGTAGATAGTCTGTGGACGCTGGTTCGAATCTCGCTCTGGTCGTTTTAATTGCNAGATTTATATTTCTACTCCCAAAGCACCAATGTCAACAAACAAGGTATCTATGTTCAAGTTAACTACCGAGTAATGTTTTAAACATGATTTCAGATTGATTCATGCTAAATTCTGATCGTTAGGGTTGAACAAATCTGTATACTTTTTTTTGGGACACCCGGTAAAGAATTGCATTTTTGTCTGTCAATAAATTTACCGTTTAATGAAGGCAAAGAGCGAGAGATAAACTACGCTCTTCGAACGTGAGCTCTTTGAACGTGAGCTCTTCGAACGATAAACGGACGTAGATAGTCTGTGGACGCTGGTTCGAATCTCGCTCTGGTCGTTTTAATTGCTCACAGTTTTCTCTTAAAACCTTGACTTTCCCTAATCTTGCCTCCTATAAATACAGTAAAAGCCCTCATATAAGAACCTTCATTTATTAAGGACGTACAGCCTGAAATTTGGGATTTCTAACCCTTTATGTAAGAACCTTTTCACCCTGATATTCTTTCCAGTTTCTTAATAAAAGATTTTGGTTTACAGAAAGAAAGAAAAAACAAAGTCGGTCATGAAGTTTAACAATGTAGTGATAGTCATAAAATGTCACTATTTAGAGATATGACACAAATTTCAGTTTGCTCACAGGCATAAATAATGAGTCTGGTTCCATAACTTTTGTAATATTCCATGTACTGTAGTTACATTGGTTATGAAGATGTAGCGTGGCATTTACATTTGATATCACGTTTACTATCTTTAAGAACCTATACCTGAGAACATATACCCTGATTTTGCAATACCCCCCATGAATAAGAACCTAAACAGGCTAATTTGAAGAAGCTATGTTCTTATGTGCGGTTTCTACTGTATAGGAAGTCGTTCCCACTTTACTTTAGTCGTTCCCAAAGTTAGGACAGAAACTGGACGTAAAACCTTCGCGTTCCAAGGAGCAAAGATCTTCAATAACTTACCGGATCACTTACAAACTGAAAAATCACTTTTAAAATTCAAAGGATCCAGCAAGAACACAAACTTGGACTTTTAGCTATTTCTCAGTTGTTATCTTAAGCTTGTAAATTTTTAACTTTTATTCTTGTATATATTTAACTTTTACTTTGTAGGATACAGGTCTTTGATTGATAACAGTAATTTTATTTACTGACCAAATTAACCTGTGTAAATATGAAAGATTATTATTATTATTATTATTATTATAGACATAGTAAATATATTCTATTAATCTTCTAGCTCAAGAGAAGTTGCCAACGTATGGACTCAACCTTAAATGCAAGTCATTTGTAGATATAGGATTCTTGATTGATGCGTCTGGCAGTTCACGTACGTTCTTCAAAGATGTAATCAAGGTGATCGGTAGAATCATGGATAGTTTCGAGGTTGAGGGGTCAAAAACCCATGCCGGTTTCGTGGTATTCTCTGATAAAGCACGCGTCGTGTCGACCATCCATGATGGAAAAAGTGCCGAGATTTTGAAGAAAGAATTAGATTCACTGCCCACTCCTGGTGGCGCCACTCGCCTTGATATAGCTCTGCAGCTGACCTACCGAGATCTCTTTGACCACAAGGCAGTACGCAATAGCAAGAAGCCGAAATTCTTATTCATCTTCAGTGATGGTGTACATGCTTCACCCTATGGAATTGAACTCGCTGTTAAACCTCTTCATGTACTAGGAGTGCGAGTAAGTTGATTTATTTTATTTTTCTTTGGCCAGCATACCTATGGATGCCGTCTAAATTAGTATCACCACTCATCCCACAAGTACTGTACGCTTCTTTCCTTGGAGAAATCATCATCATCATCATCATCATCATCATCATCATCATCATCATCATCATCATCATCATCATCATCATCATCGTCATCACCATCAAGTACCATCACTCTTCCTAGAAAAGTTCTATACGCCCCTCTCCTCGGAGAAAAGCTTAAAGTCCTTGGGATGAGATACCAGTAGGTGTGGTCTGCTCGGCTTTGGCAATGGACCCCTTACGGCCGCTTCGAGCAAACAATACACTAAATAATATTTGTCAAGATGAGACCCTAGACCTAATCGGCTAACGTTTGTTTTCACCCATTCAAGTCATATGACCATACTCTTTGGTAGTTTTAGTATTATTCTACTTTTGCATTCATGGCATAAATTTTCACGGCACGAAATATGGTAAAGAAATCAAAAGATGTTTATCACGATATTGGGTGTAAACAAACCTTAGCCTCTTAGGTTTATTACGTTATCTGCTATTTCCATTAGCTTATTACCATACGTAGCATATTATGAAAATTTTTTACGAAGAATCTTTCAATACCTTTAAAGACCCATCGCTAACCACAATCCTTTGCGGCACCAACGTCAACTTTAGTATGATATGAAAGTCGTTTCTGGCCTAGGTTCTGTATGTTTTGCTTTTCATTAAGCATGCAAAGGATCATTGTTGGCAATGGCCCTTTTACTCTTAATGATTTTCTGTGAGTGAAACATCTTTAAATATACCAACGTGTGATTTTCCTTTAGACCTTTGTTATGACTGTCGGTATGGATGTCAACATTCCTGAGCTCAATAAACTGGTCACAAAGAAAGAAGATGTCTTCCATGCGTTGACGTTTAGTGAATTGAGAAACCCAAAATTCAGTTCAAGAATTAGCAGCGAATTGTGTTCCACAGCAGGTATTCCCAGTTTTTTTCGTTTTTATTTTGTAACTATTTTTTGATAAATTTCCGTTACAAATTTTCCATATAAAATGCTTAGTAAAACGTCAAAGTGAATGCTAATGCTAAATGAGTTCGTCTATTAACAGGACAAAGGAAAGTCCTAAACCCATCATTGTTTCTTTGCTTTGTTTAGTTACGCGCCGAGATTATCAAATACAATAGGCTATTTATAGTCCTGTGAGATCACATCTTTTAACTTAGGTCATTCACTTTAAGGCCAGATTCCAATTAGTGGAATTTCCGAGCGGGCGGGATTTATTAATTTTTAATTGATATATATATATATAGAATGCTCTATTGTTATTCTTAATTTTAAGACAAGATGTTGTAGAAAACTTACAAGGACCTTTGTCGTTTAGAACAGCTTTTCATAGAGGGTTGGTAGTGGCGAGAGGGTGGTTCATTGATATTACGCAAATGATGATTTATTTTATTTTTCAAGACAACATTTTTTCTTATACAACTTGCATGGACCTGTCTCTTTTAGAATACCTTCCGTTGAGGGTTGGCAAGTGTTGGTAAGAGGGTGGCCCTTTTCATTACTGTAACACAATTCTGTCACAATTTTTTTCATATGTAACTTACATGGACGTTTCTCTTTCAGAGCAACTCAGTCGAAGCTGTAAAGTCAAACTTGACATTGGTATCCTCCTTGACGGCTCAAGTAGCATTGGCAAGAACAACTTTGATGAGTTAAAGAAGTTCCTCAAGAAACTCATTGCTGATTTTGGTGTTTCTGACAGTGCAACACGTGTTGGATTAACCTTGTTTTCGAGCAACGCAAAAATCTTATTCCGTTTAGGCCAGCTAATAGCGTTTTCTCAGTTTGATCGAGAGGTGGGTGCAATCCGCTACCCTGGTGGATCTTCACGTCTGGACCTTGGAATGAAAGTTGCAAGCACAATGTTTGACACTGCAAAAGGTGGCAGGACAGGCATACCCAAGATACTCTTTGTTGTCAGCGATGGTATCCAGTCATTAAGCAGTGGTTACTCTACTATTAGAGCTGCTGTTAAACAGTTGAGGTCCATGGGTGTATTGACCATAGCAGCATCTGCAGGACAACGTGTCAATTTTGGCCATCTTAGAGAAATCGCAGGAGACAAAACACGCACGTTTATTGCAATGAGTTACAGTCAACTTTTATCGCAAGGAATGCTCAGGGCTATCAGTACCGCTGCTTGCAAATATGGTCGTAAGTATTGCTTATAGAAAGTTGTCATCCCACTAAGGAAAGAAATTACTTTGGGTGCCTACCATAGCTGTTCCTCATTTGTTCTTGTTGAAGAAGCCTTCTGAGTCAGAAGATGTTTAGAATTTTGAAAAAAATCTTCTATTTATTCTGACATTCCCCGTGAATGTCGCATTGCCCATGTGTTATGCATCAAAGAGAAGCACTGCTTAGCACTCAAAGTTAAATCTGAAGGTGCAGCAAGCCACAGTACCGTAGGCTCACATCAGCTGTATAGCTGCTTATAACCACAGCCTGCGCTAACAAATATATATTGCTTGCTTGCTTATTTGCTTGCTTGCTTATTTGCTTGCTTGCTTATTTGCTTGCTGATTTACTTGCTTGCTTGCTTGTTTGCTTAGTTGCTTGTTTGCTTGCGTACTTACGTGCTTGTTTGCTTGCTTATTTGCTTGCTGATTTACTTGCTTGCTTGTTTATTTGCTTGCTTATTTGCTTGCTGATTTACTTGCTTGCTTGTTTGCTTGCGTACTTACGTGCTTGTTTGCTTGCTTGCTTGTTTGCTTGCTTATTTGCTTGCTGATTTACTTGCTTGCTTGTTTATTTGCTTGCTTATTTGCTTGCTGATTTACTTGCTTGCTTGTTTGCTTGCTTACTTACGTGCTTGCTTGTTTGCTTGTTTGTTTGCCTGCTTATTTGCTTGCTTACTTATTCGCTTGCTTGCTTGTTTGCTTACTTTCTTGCTTGTTTGCTTGCTTGTTTGCTTACCATACTTCT
>REGM01000006.1:837263-860119 GCA_004194415.1 Aurelia aurita | reverse complement strand
CTTTCTTGCTTGTTTGCTTACTTTCTTGCTTGTTTGCTTACTTTCTTGCTTGTTTGCTTACTTTCTTGCTTGTTTGCTTGCTTTCTTGCTTGTTTGCTTACTTTCTTGCTTGTTTGCTTACTTTCTTGCTTGTTTGCTTGCTGGCTTGTTTGCTTACTTACTTTATTGCTTGTTTCTTTGCTGGCTTGTTTGCTTGCTTGCTTGCGACTTGCTAACTTGCTTGCTTGCTTGTTACCAATGCAACCTTACTTTTACAAACTTTAGTCATAGGCTCTTTATCCTTTTCTTTCAGCATCTGCAAACCAATTACAACAAACGAAGAACATCAATTGGATGAACTCATTTTATGGCGTATGGCAGGACAGAGGAGATAACTTCTATGGATACCTACCTGGTGATTCAAATGAAAACTGGCATTTTGGTGCGGCAAGAGTCTGGGCAAAGCCCGTTCGCAGACAGAAGTATAGTACGTATTTACCCTTTACTATGATGAATCAATCAAATCATATTGAATAGCCCTTTTCACACAAAAGGATTTTCGTAACTTTTCACTTGTCTTAGACGGAGAAGTCGTCTGATGTGAAGACAGAGCGGACAAAATTTTCGACGTGCAGTTCGTCTGATTTGTCAGTCTAGTTATTCGTCTATCCAGTTTATTCTTCGAAGGCGATTTGTTTGTCTACACGGACACAAATTTACATCAAACGAGCAACTGTCAGACAAGTCGTCTGGTGTGAAGACAGGGCCGACAAACTTTCGACGTGCAGTTCGTCTGATTTGTCAGTCTATTTGTTCATCTATCCAGTTTATTCTTCGAAGAAGATTTGTTTGTCTACACGGACAAGTCGTCAAAAGTCCGACTTGAAATTTACATCAGACGAGCAACTGTCAGACAACTTGTCTGTTCAGACGATCTTTTTTATTTGTTCATCGTCTAGTATAAAAAGGGCTAATTATGTAATTTTGTGTAGAAATGTAAGTACCATTCATAGTGAGAACAACTTGGCTTTGCTTCTTTTCCAGCTATGAATGGTACGGGTATTGAATATTCAAATTTTACTCAGATTTACTTATTATTTGTTGATTTATGGAAGAAAAAGATTTTATTGCATAGACGTGGATATCATCATCATCATCATAATCATCATAATCATCATCATCATCATCATCGATTTATTTTTAGTAGGCTAAATTAGAAATAGCTAAATTAGAGATAAGGCCTACTTTACAAAATTTTACAATATCTATAAATAAATTTATTAAAAATGTACAATGAATATATTACTAAATAAAAGCGTCTATCCTGTTAGGAACCCAACTTTCGGTAATACGCCAATATATCAAATCTTGAAATCCCTAACCCTAACCCTGACCCTAAACCGAGCGCTAAACCTAACCCTGACCCTAAACCTAAACCTAACCCTTCCCCTAACCCCAAAACTAACCCTAACCCGAATTTATTTCAATGTTAACCCTAACCCTAACCCTAATTTATTTCAAGGTTTTGATATATTGGCGTACTCCCCAACTTTCGGAATATATGTTTTACAGAGCCTACAGTTGCAAATACAAAGACAAAGATATAATCCAATCTGATATTTATGTGCATGCCCTTATACCTGAATAAAAGGGCAGTCCTCTTTTACGAGCCGTTTTGAGAAAAGTTTTTAAATACAAGATGATGCATTATTGTTACTAATTTTCATTAATTCTACCTAAATAGTTTCGAATAAACAGCTCTCCTTACTAGCATGAACTTGGATAGAAATATCTCTCGTTGCTAGCAGAAACTTGGATTGGGAAACTCATTCTTTTACAATTGATGTACTGAAATAGCAATGAAACAATGTTTAAGATAGAAACTGTAAGCGAAAATCCAATAGTGATCTTATTGCTTCCATACAATTAAGGTGTTTTTTTTACCCGGGGGGGGGGGGGGTAACTTCAATAGGGAGATGACAGGGGTGTGCCATTTTGACATGTGAAATCACACCCTAAAATTTATAGACTTTCCTAAAAACCATACCCCAAAATTTACAGGATATGCGAAATTCATGCCCTAAAATTTAATATTATGGGTCAAAAATCCTAAAGTCTACCCCAACAAAATTATTTTGAACATGATACCCTAAAATTCATGGTCATGCCAAAAATGATACCCCAAAATTTATGGTTTCTAATGATCTTACCAAAATGACACCCTAAGATTTATTTTCCGCCTGAAAAAAGGCACCCAAAAAAATGGCACACCCCGTACCAGTATATATGGAAGTGACCCCCCCCCGGGTTTTTGAAACTATTTTACGGAATTTTCGCGAATAAATTAAAGGTCGAATCAAATATACATTTTTTAATTTAGCCTGCTGACTGTAAGAAAACGAAAAAATTTTCGCAATAGGTCGAATATTTTCTGTTCTGTGGATTTTCAAGTATGCAAAGAATATTTTGGCATACCCGGTATAGCGGCCTGCCCTTATTTGCGAATCGATCTGGAAATATAGAAAACGCATTTTTTTTTATTCTCGGATGAAAGGACATATATCTGCGTCTTTTTGGTAATGGATTTTGTAGCAAACGTTTTTTTTTCTATTTTAGTAATCGAAACAATGGTTAGACCTCAAAACACCGTTGGGTATGGAGCTTGCGGACATATCTGGAAATACAAACTTGGCTACAAAAGCACAGACAAGTACGCATTCTACTATATTGATCAAAGTTGCAATGTTTACATTTTACAAATTAGAGTCTTTCCCATAACAAAATGATACACAAATTTTGCGTCGTAGAAACAAAATGGCACACAGTGGTCAAAATAAGGGGACTGAGGAAATAGGACTTCAAAATATGACGACTTGCTGGAATGAAAACCAGAAACAATTTTTCTTAATGAAAATATTGAAATCGGGATTTAATTTTCTTTGAAATTCTTTGTAGACGGTCTTAACTTGTATAATATATTGGCTAGCAGAGGCAGGAAAATTTTGCGTCACAGAAACAAACTAGCTTGCCCATCCTTCATTATCTCATAATTATTGTCATATTAGTTAGAGTTTGGTAGCTGAAACGAGTCCTATACACCAGTGTATTCACTGTTTGAAGTTTGATATCAGTATGATTAAATTTTCACTGTCTGTTTTTGCGCAAAATCTTTAATGCCACAAAAATTCTTATAGGGAATATATAACAGCTAAAATTCGATACAACAATAGTTCATTAGCTTTTTGAAGTACAGTTTCGATTTTGCAAAATTCCCTGTGCCCAACTTTTCACAAATAATTTTATATCACGATAGTTTTGAGACAGACTATAGTTACAACTGTTGTTGTTTTTTTATATCCGTGTTCAGAATGACTAATTCGCCCTTGTGTAAACTTTTAGGACAGCGACAAGAGGTTGGGGCTTCTTCTTATGGCTAAATAGATTCATCTACACAACTAGTGAGGGTGTTGAAGACAATCCAAGGTTCAACTTCAGATTCAAACCAGGCAAATGGCTCAATATTACCTCAGTGGTGAATGGCGATCTAGCAACATTGTACGTCAATGGGACAAAGTTTCCAACGGTACAGATGAAAGGAGAAGGAAGCACCGAGCCTGGTGAAAAATATGTTGGGTTGTGGTGTCATAAAATGATTTATGTCACTGGTATGAATTTCAGAGTCAGGTCAAGTGAGTATTTTTTGTGTTGCCATGCATTTTAATTGTTGTTATTTAAGCTGGAAGCGTTTCCCGTACCGCTTCCTAAAATAGGACGGCGGCAAGCCTTAAAGGTAATGTGTCCGTATATAAGGTCAGCGTATACCCAACCTGTCAACATCCATCAAATTCTCGGCAAATGATTGGTTGCTATTCAAACTGATCACATGAATAGAGAAAATTGCTGTAATGCGTGATTGAAAAGAAATTTTAATTGAGTACATGCCTTGCTCTGGGAGGCCTACTTGTATGGACACATTACCTTTAAGATGACGAGAGCCTGCTAGCGTTTTAATATGGCAAGATAGTCGCTAAAACTTAAAATAAATTTTAGTCAGATGAAGATTTTGCAAGGAATTAGTCAAACTATGGTTTTGAGAAACCATAGTCAGTCGGCTAATCTTCTATTGCACTGCACAATATCTGTTTTTTCAGTTTGGAAAATAAAGTTCTNGGGTTGTGGTGTCATAAAATGATTTATGTCACTGGTATGAATTTCAGAGTCAGGTCAAGTGAGTATTTTTTGTGTTGCCATGCATTTTAATTGTTGTTATTTAAGCTGGAAGCGTTTCCCGTACCGCTTCCTAAAATAGGACGGCGGCAAGCCTTAAAGGTAATGTGTCCGTATATAAGGTCAGCGTATACCCAACCTGTCAACATCCATCAAATTCTCGGCAAATGATTGGTTGCTATTCAAACTGATCACATGAATAGAGAAAATTGCTGTAATGCGTGATTGAAAAGAAATTTTAATTGAGTACATGCCTTGCTCTGGGAGGCCTACTTGTATGGACACATTACTTTTAAATTTACATTGTTTTAATTAAACACTGACGACAAGTTTCACTATACATTTGTCTCTTATGTTTTAAAATTTTGTATCCATGAAATTTATTTCTTTTCTTTCAGATGAGGAGCCTTGCAGAGTAAAGAACGGTGGATGCTCCCAGCAATGTACTGATGACCCATATGAGCATAAATGTTCATGTCTTAAAGGATTCAGACTTGCAAAAGATGGAGTCACATGTAATGGTAAGGTTCCCTGCGTTCTTCCATTTAAGATTCTTGTAAAGTAAGGCAAAGTAAAATATAGTAAATTAGAGTGAAGTGAAGTAAAGTATAGTAATTGTCTGATATAGGGCACCTTTCTATAAGTAAACATATTGAAAGGTGCTTTACAATCCCATTACCCCTTAGCTCAGGCAATTCCTATTTTCTGCTTCATGCAGCCATACAATTGTCGCTTGAGAGTTTTTCTATAGCCTTCATCACTAAGGTACGAATTTTACACTTTGGTCAAGTGTTGTACGTACAATACCAGGTGTTTCCAGGAGGTCATCCATCGGTGTACCGAACTGGAATTATCAACTATTTATGTCTTAACTGGAATATGTCTCATTAAGTTTGGAATTGAATTGTCATCTTTTGTCAATATCTGCTGGTATGGTCCTAAACGTGATTTTCGTCACATTCTTACTTATTAGATTCATCATCAAGCTGCGTTTACCGAATGAGGTTTCAAAAAAGAGAACTGTTTCATAGGAGAATTATTTTTTTGCAGATATTGATGAATGTGTGGAAGATAAAGCTGGTTGTTCAGAGACATGTGTCAACCTTGCTGGATCATACCAATGCAGATGTGGCGAAGGCCAATATCTTGCAGCTGATGGTCACACTTGCTTGGGTATGTTTCTTTTAATTTTTGTAGTAGGTTCTTTGTCTTTATGTTGTGGTAATTATTTGGTAGTTATGATAATCATAAGAAATTATATTGTGTGGTAATTATGATAATCATGACCTACAACATTCACTCTGTCTAATGACGCAAAGGAGACAAATTAATGCCAATAAAACCATCAACTATCTTCGAAATTATACTCGAATCTTTTACCATCAAATTGAACCACAATCCAAGTGTCTTTAAGGCAGGAACGATTTTCTTCGACAGCTGCCTGTTGTGCTCATAGCTTTTTGGCTTTGTTACTTGGCCCATTATGAACTTTAGCAGAAAAGAGCGGGAAAATATGTTGATGGTTTGTCACGTGACCCTTTCATTCGCACCTTTAACATTGTCATTCCTTTTATCGTAGAAATCCCAAAATACAACTACAGTGTGGTCGTCAAAGTGAACAATTTACAAAGAAAGCCTTACAAATTGTTATGGCTTGAGCAAGGCAAACAAATGTCAGTTGATGTTCCAGCCAATGCGGTTACGACAAAAGTCTTCAATTATTATGAAAGAAAGACACCTTTACCGGTTTCTGTAATCGTCGTCGATCCTGTAACAAACGGCGTGAAAATGATTTCTGGTGTAGATAAATTCTCATTCCAGCCTGCATTGACCAGACCAGAGAAAGAAATTGTTATACCAAGTACGTATGTTATCCTCTCATAGCGTATGTATAAAATTGCATTGCATTGAATTGAATTGTACGGGTTTATCAGATCTAAAGGCGGTATTTGGAACGAGGGGACATATCACTCTGTCATGCGCATTGCTGGAAATTTTTTGTTTTGGAAGAAATCCTTAAAAATCCAATTGTTTATAGAAAATTTGTATGCGTTTTCGAACGAGTTTCTTGATCCGGACTTGGAAGTCAAATCTGGGGTTATTTGAAATGATATCATAAAACGAGCTTGTATTCTGTTAAGTAAAATTAATTAAAAGGGCTGATAGTGTTGTTTATCTATAAGACAACACGATTGACCCTTTACTAATGTAGAACAAATTTGAACACAACCCTAGAAGCCCATCTTTCAAAAAGTACTTGATTTTGACATTGCCGGAACAAAGCAAGTGCTGTTTTCGAAGCAACCACTTATTGTGCCTTTCCTGTGCCATAATTCAGCAACCACTACTTGTCAGATTGACGCAAACAAGGTCTCAAACACTAAGCTGAAGCCTATCCTATGCAGCTGTGTACAAAATGGGATAATTGAGGTTACAGCTCCTCCAGAGCAGCCACACGAACGGGGCACAGTTTTTTTAGGACACCCTATCATTCTGGGTTTGCAAGCCCAGAATGACTGTTCTCTTTGGGAAACTGTTTTGGCAGATAATATGTGGAAAATGCTGTTTTATCGCTTTCAACAATCTTTGAGATGTACGAGAATTCATCAACAACTAAACTTTTTGTGTGGCAGGTACGCGATCCTTTCGAAAGGATAGCAGGATTTTCCTAGTACTAACAACTATGCGAGGGTTGAGAGCAACAAAGCACTTCGTAATGGCCATTCAAAAGGATTTCGTACCTGTTCTTAGTATTGACTTCCATAGCGTCATATCCTATCTTATTCGTGACTTGTTGTAAGTCATTTTTTGTAGTGATAAATCTCCATATTCATTGCAGAGGAGATAATCAGCTATCAAATCTCACTTCGATTGATCAACATTGGTAGCGAAGACGCTGTCTCCAGTTTCACTCAAAATGGTGTTAGAAAAGAAATTGCTGCGCCAAAGTTCACAACAACGGACCATGGACCGTTTTTCTTTCCTGCTTTCGACCCCCCACCTCCAGTGGAATTTAAAGCAGTTGACAGTAAACAGAATCCTATCAAAATTAATGGATCAGAACTCTTAAACATCGCACCGACCGAGACGAAGCGTGTACAGACCGTAGCAATCGGTGAAGGTAATATTGCTTTATGTTTTCTGTCTACCGGTCAACCAAGAAAAACTACAACTTTTTGAAAAATCCACAAATATGATTCGATCACTGACGTTAAAATTTTCTTTTCTTGCAATTTTGCCAAGGATCAAATTAATTTCAGTGATAGTGATTCTTTACTTCAGCAAGAAAACAGTTGAGAACAATTTAAATTTTTGCGGGAGGAAGTTTACTGCCATGTGGAAATTGTTTTTTTATTTTTAAATTACCTGATTCAAATTTGCTTCCCTTCGTTTTCAGTACCAAAAGATTACTTCGTGTCACTTAACATACGTAACTTGGGTCTCAGAGCTGCAACCTTAGTTTGGAGTCTAGATGGAGATATGAAGCAACTAGAAATGCCGTCACTGGATATCAAGCAAAAAGAGTTGACAATAAGATCATCTGTTCAGCCAGCAGCCATTAAAATCGTAGCTTTGGATTCCATTACCAAAAATGTTATTGATATTAATGGGAAAAAGTCAATTGATGTCAAGCCCACATTGGAAAAGGTCGTAACAGTAGTTTCTTTTGGTGAAGGTACGTTGGTTTATTTCTTGCCTCAGGATAATAATAATATGCAAATAGTTTTACAAAACCTTCAAATTAATCGTGTAATATGCCGAATGCCAATCAACATAGGCGTCAAATCTTCTAAAAATATTGGACAAATGGTTATTGAATCTTCCTTTTGATTTAATGGCTCGAAGGGAACTTCAGGTAGACTTACTCCACTCGTCCAACTGTTTTCACTCCATTCCCTTTTTACAGCATGAAATACGCCTCTGCGGAGGAGCATAAAAAATCGGTTCGTTCAAACATTGGGACCCATGACCTAATGGCTGGATTCTTGGCCAGGGACTCGATATGGCGTAAATTCCCTAATTCTGGCCATATTCCCTCTGAAAACCGACTAAACTAATCCAGAGGGCATTAGATGAGTTCCTCTCAGCACAGGTTCCCATAAAGGAACAAAAGAATCTATCGTCTTCATTGTTTTGTTCTGTTTTCAAGAGTTTATTTCCCGACACTGATCTAAGGCATTGGGCTTTTTATCTGCCGACTGCCTAACCTAAAACTCCTCAGAAATCATGTTTTCTGACGAGTAGAACAATAGATAGGCTACTGGTAAGTACGTTAATGATAATTGTTGGTATATTTGACAAAATTTATTGCCTTCAAGCAAAATTCTCTCTCTGGTTCCCGCGACAAAAAGTATGCTACCAAGGGCCTAGCCGGGCCATGATTTGAGACACTAGGTCATGAGTCCCAGTCAGAGCAATAAAAATTCAATTACAATTCAATTCAATTAAAAGTGTAAAAAAGTGCGATAACTGGAGCTCAAACCTGAGGCGATAACCTTATGGAGTCTAAACTTCAGGTACTTTGCTATAATTCTACGCTGGGGAATTTTGATATCTTGATTATTTTCAGAATTACAGCGTTTAAATCATCGTAAATCCTAAATTAATAGAGAAAGAACGGTACAATCTACAAGAAAACCATCGTTTCTTAAGGTCTACAATATGGCAGCCATGTGTAAAAGTGTGAAACACTATTCATCTCATTATAATCTTTCATTTTCCACGAATCGCACCAACCCCAGATTTGTTCTTTTTCTTTAAAGACTCACTGCTAGCCATAATCCATTACGCACCGAATGAAAACCAAAACAAACAGGACCTAGACCAGAAAGGACTTTATATCATACTTCATATTTTGGGCCGCAAAGGCTCATGATTAGCAGTAGATCTTTAAAGAGGGATAGAGATCCATCTTTTTTCAGACCCGGTATGAATATAATTGACAACCCCCATTTATCTTTTAGTCGAACAAGTACAACGATACCTCGCCAATTTGCAAATCAGTAACGGTGCGGCGACTGCTGTGAACCTTACCTGGACAGAAGAAGGAAAGCCAAAGTATCTATCCGTTCCTGCTCTGCAGAATCTCACGCAGCCAATCATTGTGAAGGCATTGAAGAAACCACCCCCTGTTATATTTAGAGCAAACGATCAAGCTGGAAGCAAAATTCTGATAAATGGTGAAGATACATTGAGTGTAGAGTTAACACTGTTTGGAACTGATGCTAACATCAAGTTAATGCCTGGTAAGTCAATGTTTTATACCTCACATCTTGACAAAACTAATGCATTACCTGGACTCATGATTTACACCGAAGAAGCCTAAAAACGTTTTCAGCAATTTTCTTGAAAACATCTTGCGCACAAGATTGTTGGATACATATGTACTGATCATCGACTGTAAAAGTGAAACAAGATATTCATTGTATTTGGGCACAAAAACTCAACTCTAAAGGCAATAGGCATTGGTAAATAAGCATTGGTAAATAGGTTTGTATATAAAGATAACAAATAACATACCAGACATACCAAATTATCGTCCTAATACAGTAAAAACCCGCACATAAGAACCTATGTTTTTAAAATCAGCTTGTTTGGGATCCTATATATGTGCAGGTATTGCAAAATCAGGCTGTAGGTTCTTAACACGGGGTATAGGTTCTTAGATATATACAAAAATTGATATTAATATACCTGTGAGCAAATTGAAATATACTTTCACTATATTGATAAAGTTCATGACCGATTTCTTTTTTCTTTATTTTTTGGGTAAACCAATATCATTTAATAAGAACCTGAACAGAAAATCAGGGTGAAAAGGTTCTTATATATAGGGTTGGAAATCCCAAATTTCAGGCTGCAGGTTCTTAATAATTGAAGGTTCTTATATGCGGGTTTTTACTGTAATCGCTACTACTTCGTTTGCCACTACCTCCTTGCCTCTCTAACTAGGACTCATGATATTTCAGCTCAAAATAGGACTTATCCTTGACACCTTGAAATCACCCCTTGATCAGACAGAAATCCTAACTCATTCTTTCTTTCCCCAATCATACCTTATCAAACTGAAGACCTTATTGCTGCCTTGAATCCAGCAAAATCTGTTGGTCCAAATAGTATACCAATTAAACTGCTAAAATTTCTTGGCCCCCCTTTACCTCCTTTCCTAGCTCTTATTGTTAGTGAGTCATTTCAGTCTGGTTTCTTCCCAGACAATCACAAAATTGCTAAAGGTATTACCATATTCAAAAGGTGATAATGAGCTGGCTTCTAATTACCGCCGAATATCCTTACTTTCTATTTTCAGTAAAATATTTGAAAGAGCAATGTATAAACGTCTTTTTAGATTCCTAGAACTTCACAAGATTTTGTATGACCTCCAGTTTGGTTGTCAGGAAAATCATTCAATTGATCACGCTTTAATTAGCTTGACTGAAACTATAAGAGATAGCTTAGATAATAAAAGATATGGTTGTGGTATATTTATTGACACTCGGAAAGCTTTCGACACTGTCAATCATAAGATCCTACTATCTAAAATGGAGCACTATGTTATAAGAGGTTGTGCTTTAGATTGGTTTAAATCATACCTTTTGGGGCGTGAACAATATGTAAACGGCTCTAACTCTGGCCTACTCAAAATCTCTTGTGGGGTTCCGCAGGGTTCTGTATTAGGCCCTATTCTCTTTTTGCTTTATATAAATGACTTGCCTAACGTATCTAAAAGACTCAAATTCTTTCTGTTTGCTGATGATACTAACGTATGTTATGAGAGTGATGATCTATGTAAAATAGTAAAAATTGTAAATTCAGACATACTAAAAAGTGACTTGATGCCATTAAGTTGTCTCTTAATGTAGAAAAGACAAACTTCAAGCTTTTTCATTCAATAAACAACAGAATAGATGAAAATCCAATTATTTAGATTGGAAAGAAGACTATTCAAAGACCTCCATTTTTTTAGGGCTACTCTCAGATGAACATGTTAGCTGGGAGTTCCATCTGAAGAAGTAGTCTAAGAAACTTGTTAGATGGAACTTGTGGTGTTATTTCCAAGGTTTACTGTCTCCAGATGTAATAGTCTGCTTATATAATTCATTGTTCATGTCTTTTGCCCAGTATGGTGCTATTGTGTGAGGTGATACTTCCATTTCTTATACAGACCCTGTCTACAAACTCCAGAAGAGACCAGTCAGAATGATCTCTTCTAAGCCTGCTCTTTCTCCATCTGCTTCAATCTTTAAGTCTTTAAAACTTCTCAGACTATCTGATGTTTTCCAGCCTAAGCTTCCCACTTTTCTCTTTGAAACTGTAAATAGAACATCACTATGTTGCTTCCATGACTTCTCCTTATGGAATTAATTTGTTCATCAGTGTTACACTAGACAGGCTAGTAATTTGTTCCTCACACGAAAGAACACCCTTCAGTATGGGCTCGTCTCCATTCGATTTGAGGGAGCTAAATTTTGGGATGAAATCCCTGTTGAATTAAGAAACCCTCACTCGAAAGCTTCGTTCAAAACTAAGGTAAAAATGAACTTTCTATGCCATAATTCCACTCAGTAATTCACCCATTAATCTAGTTGTTGTGCTTTAACATATATTGTCTTTCTGCACTAGTTTCAAACAACAACAAGATATATTTATTTATTTTTTACATAGTGGGTGTTCCCTCCTCGATTAGCTTGTCTATTGAGGGAGACCCTCCTTTAAGAAATCCCCTTGATTTCAACACAGCTCTTCATGCTTTACTATTTAGTCTGCCAACATTTATTTGTAAGTAACAGATTGCATTTGTGTAATGTTTGTATGTATTTAATTTATAATTTTGTTATTGTAATACTTAAACAGGTGGTTATGTAGAGTAGTATTTATGTGGAATTTTAAAAATGAATGAACTGAACTGCGTAAATGCTGCCATTTTGAAACTGATCAAGATATCAGAAAATTCCACTGTAGAATTACAGCAAAGTACCCTGAGTTCCTTTGAAGCAATTGAATTTGAAGAAAGAGGTATTCGAATTTTACACTATCCTTTTTAAGAATTTGAACGATTACCTAAGAAGACGGGAAGTTTCTGACCTTTGCCCTATGACAAATTTTGTGATGGACAATACCGTAGTATGAAACAGATCATAGTAGAACAGAAATGCTGGATATTGATCTATTTTTATCTATTTGTATGCCTATTTAGCTCAATGTTATAAAATATTACCCGATTTGAAACCGGTTCGTTTTTAAGGTAACGTATTTGTATACACATAAATCAGTTCGTTTTTTAATTCCTCCAGTCGTAGAAACAACTGCTGCTCCTGTTGCAGAAACAACAGCTGCTCCAGTCGTAGAAACAACTGCTGCACAAGTCATTGAAACAACTGCTACTCCAGTCGTAGAAACAACAGCTGCTCCAGTTGCAGAAACCACCGCTGCTCCAGTCCCAGAAACAACTGCTGCTCCAGTCGTCGAAACAACAGCTGCTCCAGTCGTAGAAACAACTGCTGCTCCAGTGCCAGAAACAACAGCTGCTCCAGTCGTAGAAACAACCGCTGCTCCAGTCGCAGAAACAACCGCTGCTCCAGTCCGAAGAAACAACTGCTGCTCCAGTTGCAGAAACAACCGCTGCTCCAGTCCCAGAAACAACTGCTGCTCCAGTCGTAGAAACAACAGCTGCTCCAGTCGTAGAAACAACTGCTGCTCCAGTCGTAGAAACAACTGCTGCTCCAGTCATTGAAACAACAGCTGCTCCAGTCGTAGAAACAACAGCTGCTCCAGTCGTAGAAACAACTGCTGCTCCAGTCGTAGAAACAACTGCTGCTCCAGTCATTGAAACAACAGCTGCTCCAGTCGTAGAAACAACAGCTGCTCCAGTCGTAGAAACAACTGCTGCTCCAGTCGTAGAAACAACTGCTGCTCCAGTCATTGAAACAACAGCTGCTCCAGTCGTAGAAACAACAGCTGCTCCAGTCGTAGAAACAACTGCTGCTCCAGTCGTAGAAACAACTGCTGCTCCAGTCATTGAAACAACAGCTGCTCCAGTCGTAGAAACAACAGCTGCTCCAGTCGTAGAAACAACTGCTGCTCCAGTCGTAGAAACAACTGCTGCTCCAGTCATTGAAACAACAGCTGCTCCAGTCGTAGAAACAACAGCTGCTCCAGTCGTAGAAACAACTGCTGCTCCAGTCGTAGAAACAACTGCTGCTCCAGTCATTGAAACAACAGCTGCTCCAGTCGTAGAAACAACAGCTGCTCCAGTCGTAGAAACAACTGCTGCTCCAGTCGTAGAAACAACTGCTGCTCCAGTCATTGAAACAACAGCTGCTCCAGTCGTAGAAACAACAGCTGCTCCAGTCGTAGAAACAACTGCTGCTCCAGTCGTAGAAACAACTGCTGCTCCAGTCATTGAAACAACAGCTGCTCCAGTCGTAGAAACAACAGCTGCTCCAGTCGTAGAAACAACTGCTGCTCCAGTCGTAGAAACAACTGCTGCTCCAGTCATTGAAACAACAGCTGCTCCAGTCGTAGAAACAACAGCTGCTCCAGTCGTAGAAACAACTGCTGCTCCAGTCGTAGAAACAACTGCTGCTCCAGTCATTGAAACAACAGCTGCTCCAGTCGTAGAAACAACAGCTGCTCCAGTCGTAGAAACAACTGCTGCTCCAGTCGTAGAAACAACTGCTGCTCCAGTCATTGAAACAACAGCTGCTCCAGTCGTAGAAACAACAGCTGCTCCAGTCGTAGAAACAACTGCTGCTCCAGTCGTAGAAACAACTGCTGCTCCAGTCATTGAAACAACAGCTGCTCCAGTCGTAGAAACAACAGCTGCTCCAGTCGTAGAAACAACTGCTGCTCCAGTCGTAGAAACAACTGCTGCTCCAGTCATTGAAACAACAGCTGCTCCAGTCGTAGAAACAACAGCTGCTCCAGTCGTAGAAACAACTGCTGCTCCAGTCGTAGAAACAACTGCTGCTCCAGTCATTGAAACAACAGCTGCTCCAGTCGTAGAAACAACAGCTGCTCCAGTCGTAGAAACAACTGCTGCTCCAGTCGTAGAAACAACTGCTGCTCCAGTCATTGAAACAACAGCTGCTCCAGTCGTAGAAACAACAGCTGCTCCAGTCGTAGAAACAACTGCTGCTCCAGTCGTAGAAACAACTGCTGCTCCAGTCATTGAAACAACAGCTGCTCCAGTCGTAGAAACAACAGCTGCTCCAGTCGTAGAAACAACTGCTGCTCCAGTCGTAGAAACAACTGCTGCTCCAGTCATTGAAACAACAGCTGCTCCAGTCGTAGAAACAACAGCTGCTCCAGTCGTAGAAACAACTGCTGCTCCAGTCGTAGAAACAACTGCTGCTCCAGTCATTGAAACAACAGCTGCTCCAGTCGTAGAAACAACAGCTGCTCCAGTCGTAGAAACAACTGCTGCTCCAGTCGTAGAAACAACTGCTGCTCCAGTCATTGAAACAACAGCTGCTCCAGTCGTAGAAACAACAGCTGCTCCAGTCGTAGAAACAACTGCTGCTCCAGTCGTAGAAACAACTGCTGCTCCAGTCATTGAAACAACAGCTGCTCCAGTCGTAGAAACAACAGCTGCTCCAGTCGTAGAAACAACTGCTGCTCCAGTCGTAGAAACAACTGCTGCTCCAGTCATTGAAACAACAGCTGCTCCAGTCGTAGAAACAACAGCTGCTCCAGTCGTAGAAACAACTGCTGCTCCAGTCGTAGAAACAACTGCTGCTCCAGTCATTGAAACAACAGCTGCTCCAGTCGTAGAAACAACAGCTGCTCCAGTCGTAGAAACAACTGCTGCTCCAGTCGTAGAAACAACTGCTGCTCCAGTCATTGAAACAACAGCTGCTCCAGTCGTAGAAACAACAGCTGCTCCAGTCGTAGAAACAACTGCTGCTCCAGTCGTAGAAACAACTGCTGCTCCAGTCATTGAAACAACAGCTGCTCCAGTCGTAGAAACAACAGCTGCTCCAGTCGTAGAAACAACTGCTGCTCCAGTCGTAGAAACAACTGCTGCTCCAGTCATTGAAACAACAGCTGCTCCAGTCGTAGAAACAACAGCTGCTCCAGTCGTAGAAACAACTGCTGCTCCAGTCGTAGAAACAACTGCTGCTCCAGTCATTGAAACAACAGCTGCTCCAGTCGTAGAAACAACAGCTGCTCCAGTCGTAGAAACAACTGCTGCTCCAGTCGTAGAAACAACTGCTGCTCCAGTCATTGAAACAACAGCTGCTCCAGTCGTAGAAACAACAGCTGCTCCAGTCGTAGAAACAACAGCTGCTCCAGTCGTAGAAACAACCGCTGCTCCAGTCGTTGAAACAACCGCTGCTCCAGTCACTGAAACAACAGCTGCTCCAGTCGTAGAAACAACAGCTGCTCCAGTCGTAGAAACAACTGCTGCTCCAGTCATTGAAACAACAGCTGCTCCAGTCGTAGAAACAACAGCTGCTCCAGTCGTAGAAACAACTGCTGCTCCAGTCATTGAAACAACAGCTGCTCCAGTCGTAGAAACAACAGCTGCTCCAGTCGTAGAAACAACTGCTGCTCCAGTCGTGGAAACAACTGCTGCTCCAGTCACTGAAACAACAGCTGCTCCAGTCGTAGAAACAACAGCTGCTCCAGTCGTAGAAACAACAGCTGCTCCAGTCGTAGAAACAACTGCTGCTCCAGTCTTAGAGACAACAGCTGCTCCAGTCGTAGAAACCACAGCTGCTCCAGTCGTTGAAACAACAGCTGCTCCAGTTGCAGAAACAACCGCTGCTCCAGTCATTGAAACAACCGCTGCTCCAGTCGTAGAAACAACAGCTGCTCCAGTCGTAGAAACAACAGCTGCTCCAGTCGTAGAAACAACTGCTGCTCAACTTGCTGAAACAACCGCTGCTCCTATAAAGAAAACTACTGCAGCTGAAATTATCACCAAGAGCCGCGTTAAGGTTGTTGATACTTGCCCGATGGCAATTACATGCCTGTCACACATGATGCTTGTTTCTGTAAAAAAGACTGATCTTTCTGGCTTTAATCGAGAGTCGCTAATGCTGGCTGATGCAATGTGCAAGGGACATGAAAATGGCACTCACTATTTGTTTGGTGTTCCTCTCAATGGTTGTGGAACTAGGCGCCGCTATTTGAGTGCTGCTGTTGTTTATAGTAACAGGGTAAGCTATTTTCTTCGGTTATTGTTCTGCTCTCATTGTTTAGTTTAATTTTTTATGAAAATCGCTTACCTCTTGTAAAATATTTGTTTTCTATTTAACGCCAGGATGATACCTTTTGACCATTTATGCTAAACTTAAGCTGTTGTTATAAAGATAAAGTTTACTATTGGTGGTATACCTTTTGGTGATCAATTTATCCAATTGTCCTCCCAGCTTTTTGGTCTCGAACCGTTCCTGTGTGTACTATGGGTGACATTAGAGCAAGAAGTTTTTTCTTTCTATATTGCTACCTAGCATCCGAAGGTAGTTTTAGGACACTGAGAAGCTAAGCTTATCGAAGCAGTGTCCTGGTCCTTCCTCTCGATGTGACCACACCTCGCGATTCCTTTGGCCTGGAATTGCAGAGAGTTGGCGACTCGAACCACCAACCCTCAGGTTGGTAGTCAAGCGCGCCATCCGAGCAAGAAGTTCGATCTGATTTGTGCCACATTGTTTCCAATTTACATCAAATCTCTTATCTGCTTTTTCAATTATTTTATAATTAAACTCGTTTTAGTTCTTTCTATGCCTACTTTATGTGCTTTTTTATGGCACATAATTTGCTGCGGGCTTCACACTTTCAATTTGTCAAGTATCTGTTGTAAAATGCATATGTTCTGAAAGTCTGGCAAAGTCTTGAACATAAATGTTGGATATTTTACATCCAATCTTGGTCAAAATACTTGAGACAAATCACATAATTTCACTATGTCGGCCTTTGATTCCGTGCCAAAATTCGTCAATTTGCCAAAATTCGTCTTTAAAAAAAGTTAAAATTGAAAGTGAATTAAAGTGAGCCACTCACTTAAATTCTTAGCCAAAGCCGAGGGAAAACAACTTCTTCAGAGACTCTCCTTTTAAGGCCAATAATGCATTGTAAATTTTATAGAAATTCTTAAAAATTTGCTAATACCAAGTCAGCCACTGGCGTTGGAATTTTCAAATCAGGTTTACTGTTTTTCCAGTATAATGCACGAGTCAAATCGATACCCGGCCATCCCCCCCCGGGCCACCCCCGGGCATTTGACCATGTATACGATCCCAGGGGCGGGGAATTTGAACCAACTATCAGAGGGTTTTAAACCTTATTGGGCCATTATATGGCCAAATCTAAATTTTAAGGCTGCAAGACCGGGGCATTTGATGGGAGTTCGCTAGCCCAAGGGCGGGGAATTTGACCACCAAGAATGAAAAAAAAATCAAATGCCCGGGGGTGGCCCGGGGGGATGGCCGGGTATCGATTTGACTCGTGCATAACTTTTCAAACTTTAGATATATGTTTTAAGCCCACCCGGCACATTATGAATTGTGTATTATGAATTGTGTATACTTATGGAATTTATTATTTATCTAATTTTAGTTGAAGAGCAGACCTGTGCCAGTTGAAAGAGGAATATCCAGACTGAAGAAGGTTGATGTACCATTCTCGTGCGTATACCCTACAGCACAGTCTGTTTCCTCGTTTGGTTTCCAACTAAAACAAGTCGTTCCAAAACTTGTCAAGGAAGAAAGAGGATTTGGTAACTTCCAAGTTAAGATTGATTTATACAGTGACAGCACTTACAGTAGAGCCCTCTCCGGTCAGAACTACCCTCTTGAGGTAGAGGTACAAGACAGAGTCTACTTTGAAGTCAACATAGACACTACTGATCCAAGGCTTAAGGTTTTCGCTGAGAACTGTTCTGCCACCCCAACTCAAAACAGAAACGATCCGAGAAGATACTGGCTCATACAAAATGGGTAAGAATCATATGCTTGCAAATACAACTTTTTGTTACATGCTTTAGCAGTCCTATATGAAGATCTTCTCTAGTTCTTAAGTCTGTTTCAAAAACCTTGAGGCTTCAATTTTGCGTCGCCGAAAACGAAGACACTCAAACGAAAACGAGGTTGTTTACTTCAATAGTCTCCAACCTCGCCGACTTGAGTTTCAACTGATTAAGGACAGAAAGGTCATTTAACTGAATATATTTTTGCCGTGCCAATTTCAGGTTGATCATGCGAGAGACTTTTTCTTTTTACGACGAAGATTTCTCATTGGACTTTAACCCACAATTTATCAGATGAGATTCACTTATTCATGGTTCCTTTTTCCATAAATTAATGGGAAGTAGTCAAAGTCTATTAAGATATCGCTTCATCCTACAAGTTCCCTATTCTTCTCTCCTTGGAGAAAAGCTGACATCTTTTGTATGAAATAGCACTGAGGATGGTCTTCTCAACTTTTGTATTAAAAAGTTTGCGAAATCAGGACGGCAACGTCAGCTAGAACGTTGTCTTGTATCCTGCAAACCAAGCATTGTTTCTTAAACTCTACCTTTTACATATTAACCAAAGACTAAGGCGAAACCTTTTCCTTCAGTTGAATACCTGAGAGCTATCTTTTTTCTTTGAAAGCTAACATTTGAAATGAGCGAGTTTTAAGGCTAGTTCACACTAGGTCGATGGGGTCGTTGAGACGAACGACCCAAAAAACCCAAAAGACTGAATGTGAACGGCAAAATCTCAGTCGTTGGTGTCGTCATGGTCATTGTGGAGTTTATTTTCGCCTTTCACATTCAGTATTTTGGGTATTTTGGGACGTTTGTTCCAGCGACCTCAACTACTCCAACGACTTCAACGACCTAGTGTGAACCAGGCTTTACTCCTGAGGCATAGATCTGAAGTACAGAACGACAGAAATATGGGCTTTCAAAGTTGGGCAATTGAAAATGACAACTTCAGTATCTCTCAAGGGATGCAAATTTGCACGAAAAACGATTGATCTAATGGAGCTGAAGTTCTGAAACGAAGCAACATTACATTGCAGTTGCAGTTGCTGTTGCTGTTGCAGTTGACATCGTGATTTGTTAAACTCCCCATTGCATTAAGCCACTAGAAGCTCCTCCACAGACCATGCAATTTGATGTAATGTCCTATGTGATATTTTTTTCAGATGCAAATTGGATGAGACTTTAGAATACCACCCACCTGGATATAATTCACAACGAATGAGCTTTGAAGCGTTCACGTTCGTCGGTGCTGAAGATTCTGTCGCCTATCTTCAATGTGATGTTGTGATATGTGATGCTCAAGACCCAAATTCACGTTGCAACGCTGGATGCTTACCATCAGCCAGACGACGAAGAGCTCCTCTCATCATATCAGGCAAAAATACTGCATCAGGAAACTTACGCAGTGGGCCGATGTTAGTTACACACAAAAAATTACAACGGCCACGTCGTGCAGTACAGCTTGTAGATAGCAGTGAAGAAAAGAAACAACTTGCACCAAGAGTTCTTCACCAATCAGGTAATTATGATTGAAATTCTGTTATAAAATACCTTAGATAAGGAGTCCACAAGAAGTGTTACATTTGTTTTATCAACATATTCTTTGCAACACTGTCGTTCAACAAGCTCCCTTCAACAAATGGATTTCAACAGGCAGCGTTTGCACATTGCAAGAACAATATGATTTGTTGAAGGCTGAGGAGAAAATTTTGTGCATTTTGTGGATCATGTGATAGTCACACGAACTAGACTCGTTTTCTGATTGGCTGTCCCTGCATCCTAGTGTTGAAGCTTACCTTCAACTTGCAACAAAATAACTACATGAAGCAATTTTTCTCCACAGTGTTGCAGGTCCCTGGAATGTTGCTCCAAAGGGTTGCAAGGAATTTGTTGATTATGTAAAGCTCAGAATTTCAATAAAGCTCTTGTTGGGGATATGATTCATATCCTGCCTTTAAAATATTATGAACAAGCTAAATTGTTAGCCTCGAGGAGTCCCCTGAAAAGGGCTCGCGATCGCATGCGCAGTAAGGATTAATTTCACTTAATGTAATATGCAAATTAGCTTCACTGTTGAGAACAAAGAGGAACCAATGGTAACAATGCGCATGCGATCGTGAGCCCCAAAAACGTTGATTTTTCTCACAGCAAAGCTGAAACACAATGGGTTAAAACGATAGGGTCGGCACTTTGTATCCCCAACAAGCTCCAACAGCATTGTATAATCATTCGTACTATATTGAAGCAATTTTGACGGGATTCTTTAAAGAACGCCAGTCAACCAGCATCCTTTGCGGTCGCGCTTTGCAGAGAATGTTGTCATATGAAAATGGCCGCCGCAGTCGAAAGGCTACAAGCGAAACGCGCAAAGGATGCTGGTTGATTGGCGTTCTTTAACATGAAGTTCAAGCATGACAATAACGATGATCTATTTTCCTTCCAGGCGTCGTTGTTGTGTTCACTGGAGGACTTCTGCTTATTGCCGCAGTGTTGGTCTTGTCAGTATTTGGATATCGAACCTTCAGAAAAAGGACAGACAACGCAGCAACGTTATTATAAGAACAAAACAATATCATATCTTCCTAAGCTGTTTGTAAGTTAGTAAACATTCAAATCAATTAGTATTATGGGGCATAACATATCTTTAAAGGCTTTGTTAGATTATGGTTGTTGTTAGATGCTACATTACATTGGAAAATGTATCGAATAGGATATTGCATGTTATATTGCAACTAGGTATGACAAATTAAATTTATTAACAATGCCAAGACTCATTAGTGTGACGAAATTGCCACCATAATAGGCACGTTTAAGACTTGCGTCCAAGTAGTTTCAAATTTTACTTGAAATTCCTAAACGAGGCCCTTCTTAGTGAAAGGCATTTTTTCAACTTAAGGCATTTAGATTTTAAATTGTAGTTAAAAAAGGCATTTTTATATGCTAGCGTGTCTCCCAAGACCCTTGCAGTTGATGACAATTTTAAGGCGTTTTATAAACTTTAACATAAATCAATTCAAATTCATTCACGAAGTAACGTCCAAATACTTTTCCTGTTGTTGTTTGCTTTGAAGATTTAAGCAGCACAGTTTTATTCTGTGACTGTATCTTTAAAATTGTATTGGAGAAAACCAACAAAATTTCATCACACAACAAAACGTCTTGCCATTTGTTAATTTTCAGCATTATTAACACCGTTTATGGTGTCATTGCGTCTTTTTTAAGTAGAATAGAGTAGATATAGAATCTTTCTTTTGATATATTGTGTAGAAGGGGCATTATTTTGCATATTGTGTCCTTTTGGGTACATCAAGTAGACTTAATGCGAGCTGTGCCAAGGTTGATGTTGGCTTTCTTTCTTGTTGCGTGCATTTCAAACCCATTTCAAAGCGACTTACAATACCAGTGAGCTATTGCTGTTGGATGTCTTGTCAAAACACTACGTTTGCTACGATGCTTTACTTTCAAGCAAATTTACTTAAAAACGACAAATGATGATCTCGTTCCGACAAGTTGTGTTGCTGTCAACATTTTTACTGTCAATTTATTATTCAAAGCCCAGACATATGCTTGAAAAACACAGCTTATTTAAATGCCATTTAGACTTCTATTTGGTACATCTCGCACGGCAATAACTTCAGTTTTTATATGATTAGGGTGATTAGTACAGTGTAGTGCTATTAGTGCTATTTTTATACGATGATTAGTGGATTTTCTAATATTTATCAACCGTAAGACCACATTTAGTATGTTTCTGAAACATACATATGATATAATACTTCAATTTATAACTTTTCTCTATCTGTGCATTTCCTTCAGTGTCCAAGAGTGAACTGAATTAGATTTGAGGCGTTTAAGGCTTTTTTATATTTCGTGACTCTGACATGCTGCACCTATTCTTTACTATTAGTCCAGTCGCTACGGGGTCGATTTTCAGTGCACACTGGAAAAATTTGCGGGCAATTTAATTTTTAGTTTAAAACATACCTTATACCTTCCTGATGATGATTTTAGTGGTTGGACGCCTTCCAGTTACTTCAGTGGCTCATCCAACGCGAGTTTAGTCAGCGTTGCTTTAGGCCTATCTTCTTTCAAGGGCGCCATTTTGTTTTAAATGTCAGACTTCTCGAGCAGGTTGTGTTTAAGTCTAAATGTGCCTCAATTCCTCAATTTTTTTAAAATAAACTTCTTTTGATTCAATTTACTCTATTTAATGTGGAAAATAATCGATTTTGTGTAATTTATAGGGGTTTAAGGACGATTAGGGGTAGGGGGCTGCCGATAAGTTCTTGAGAGATATGACACTTATTGTTGTTGTCATCTGACATTACTTCCGCATGTGGACATGTTGCGAGGCTCACTTTGAAAGGAAAATCCGCCTTTCAAAGGCAGCTAATGCAAAGCGCGACTCGATGCAGGGTTAATATCACTCAAATCACCAAAAAATTAAGAAACTCAAGAACTGGAAACCATGATAATTGAGAAACTATTTTCATTTTGTCCAGGAAATCAAAATCATAGCTTCGCTTGCTTTTTGTACTATATTACCTTGGTATTTCTGGAGTAACTTCTAGAAAGAGGGACAATTTCACAAAATTCGCCTTGAAGTTCACAGGGCACCCCTGTCGATGTACCTTTTTGCCCTTATTTTGCTGGCCCTTATTGGCGTTGTTTTAGAATT
>REGM01000006.1:805493-828208 GCA_004194415.1 Aurelia aurita | reverse complement strand
ACTTTAACTTAGTCCTAAATCCTGAAAAAGTTCCGAAAGTGTTGGGGGGAGTGTTGGAGAAATAAATGTGGCCCCTGTTCTCTTTCCCGGCATTGCATTCTGAGCCAAACAATGAAAAGGGGCCGTCTTTGCCCGTTAGAGAATGCAATCCCTGGGAAAGAAATTAGCAGCTCACAATCTAATCTTTAACTTAGTCCGAAAGGATGAAAACATTCCGAAAGTGTTGGGGGAGTGTAGGAGAAATAAATGTTGTCCCCTGTTGTCGAGGCTCCTTGGGTGTTGCTTCTCAGAACAAGGTGAACAATTTGCCCCCATAAAACTTGCAAATCTTGCTGGCAAAATTGTTCTGTTACAAACAGCTTTGCAAACTACACCCTTGTCTCTAGTGGATAGAAATTGAATTTTCCTGTAACTTTTGCTGTTTTTTATTTCCAGACATGCATATATCCTCCGTGAAATTTGGCTCGTGTTTTAAACCACTCTTTTCCACTGCTTCCCACTTTGATGATGGACCATTTGCTTTTTAACAGGAAATCTGAAAAAGAATGGGACCGTGTAAAGAACATTTCAAAACCCGAAGCACTTGAAGTACGCAATCAAACAAGAAACACTGATCAAATCCCTTATACGCTGACCAGTCATCCTCTCTCTCCTTGCTCCCTCCTCTCCTACGAAATCCTACAAGATGACCAGAACACCAGAAACATGTCTGTGGTGGCCTATCAAAGTGACACTAATCTTCATGAAGTATTGGTAAAGACACATTTTCCTAAAGATAAATAGCCCTTTTACGTCTGCCTGTGGACGCTCGAATCGCTGACCTGCCATTTGCCATCAAGTCTATCTCGACATCAAAACATGGACAAATCGCTCAAAGTTTAACGTCACCCAGACTTTAATGCGGAATTCTACATGAGACTTGCCGCTAAATCGATTTGCAGAACACTGTGGAGGAATGTTGAACATACATAGAAGGCAGGCAGAATGTGCTGTTAATGAGAAGGCAGAATGTGCTGATAATGCTGATAGCAATGGTTCAAGACATTTAATCATCCGTGACAGTTATGTACTTTTGCACTGTGATGACAAATTTCTATACTCCCAAACCTAGACATGTCTTCTTCCATCTCTCTCAGTATTATTGCATCCCTTCCATGTGATGAATTTTTTTGTGACTAGAAAATTCAAATAGATATTCTGTTGAGTTCAGTTATTCAATAAATAAGATTACATATTCGAATTCAAGAGGCAATATGTCTTCCTTTTGGCATAAGATTTATGTCTCTACAATTAGAAACAAAACAATTCCTAGAAATCCTACCTAAGGGACCAACCCTGGTACCTTGGTTCACATTAGGTCGAAGTCGCTGGGATCGTTCAACGTTTACGAGCTGTTAGGAACGAACGACTCAAAAGACCCAAAAGAATGAGACCCTGTTTACACGATACCGTTTTCATTTCATATTGGATTGTTTTCACATTGGATTGTTCTTCTGTTTACACGAGATCGGATTGGTTGCTTCATAGCTTCATAGCTTGTTTGCGTTTTAAAATCAAAACGGTATCAACTCAAGGTACCTTTTTAAAAGCCTTTAGTTTTAGAAAACATGGCAAATTACTCCAATGACCAGTAACCTTTATCCCTACGCTTCCCCACTTTGCGGCTGCAGTCCATATACATATAACTGTTAGATAAGACAATCTTTAAACAAGAAGATCCTTTCTCTACTAAACCTATCGGATTTAAATGTTTCTGCAGCTTAATTTGGACTAAATAAATTACACACGTTTCTACAGTAGACAATCAAACTATAAGCGGCGATTTGAAAGTCAAATTCATCCTTACCATAATCACAAACATTTTGAAAAAAACTGCGTTTAAATGTTACTTCCCAGGCATCATTGTGTCCGTTTTCCTGAAACAAACGAAGCAAAGCAGGCATTAGTATATGAATTCGGAAATTATCTGTTATCCAGAGAAGTGAAAAAATGAAGCGATTATTAAGGCATGAGGAATTTAACCATTTGAATGATTGAAACAAGACTTACAGTTTTATGCAGAGTTTGACTTTTTCGATTTCCTATGCATGGCGATACCTACTGCTTGCACCTCTCTCTTTGCTGTTTGTGTCTCTGAAGTTGTTTACGATGTCGGCAATAATGGGATTTTCCTTTGCGGTGATTATGATGCTGGCAATCGGAGACCTTTGCTATTTTTGAACCAAATAAATGTTTCTGTAACTGTCAGCGATCTCAGGAGCTCAGCTTGCGACCACCTCTAAAGCAACGTGCATGACTGTTTGAACTGTCCACGATGTCTATTTTAATTCAAAGCTGTGATTTACGAAGTCGCATGTCTGGTTTTCTGGGGCCTTTTTCTCTTGAAATTCATAGCAATGCTGGTGATTTTAAAAGATATTACAACACCCCTGCAACATAACATAAAAATGAACTGAATTGCGCACTTACTTGCGTAGGCTGATGACGAAATAGAACTGTTCATGTGTCGTTTTGGAAGTAGATGCTGATCCCCGATATTTGGAAACTAAAACATGATGCAAACAATCAAAGGCCGATTTCTGTCTATTTAATTTTCTCCAGGATGCTACAATGGCTAGTGCATGATCAGATATTTGATTTCCTAAAAATCAATAAAAAGCTCAGCTGGAATCAATCAGCATTTCAAAACTATGCTCAACGGTAACATCCTTAATCAGCAGCACTGATTATTGGTATGAAGGCATAGCACGGGAAAGTTAATGTGACTTTATTGTTGGACCTTAAAGTTGACCATTCTGTCCTTAGGAAAAAGCCACGTGGGTATAGTATTAGAGGGTGCGCAGGTGATTGGTTTGAATCGTATTTAGATGAGAGAAAACAGTATTGATCTGCCAATGGATATCGATCAAAAAGGCTAATGCCTTGGTCCTCTCCTGTTCATCATTTATCTCAACGACTTAGAAAAGTGCCTAGGATTTTCACAAGCTAGTCTCCATGCTGATGACACAAAAATCACGATGCATCAGCTGATACAGAAAGAATCAATAAATTCCAGCTGATATTAGAGAAATCCAAACACTCGGGCGCTTCAAAAACAATTTAAAAGCGCAACCGACGAGCTGAAAAACGCTAGAAATACATTGAATCACGATTCGCTGGAAGATCAGCCCATTTGATATTAGATCTTATTTGTTTTAATTCAGTAGAACAAGTGTATTAGGATCTTATAAGACTATTGCGATTTTATTTTAAATTAGCCGAAGGGTGTTATCCGAAGGGGGTAACTCATCCAGGGGGTTTGGTATACATGTGCCTGTCCGGGTTATGGGTTAGTTTGCAAAAAATTTCCCGGGTTATGGGTCACGCTTTGTAAACTTTTTGTCCAGTTTATGAGTCTGCTTTACGAGGATTTTCTGTAGTTATAGGTAAATCTTAGCTATTATTACTGCTAATAACGAGAAGTCTCTGGTTCTCGTGAAAACTCTTGTGAAAAGAAGTTTAGCCCCACTAATGGTACTTAGCGTTTTCTTTTCGCGATTTCTATGAAAAACTTAGCCCTGGTTGTGGGGTATGTTTTCAACATGATGCCCTGGATATGGGTCCCCCCTCTGGATTCTCACAGGCGCATATATACCCAACTCCCTAAAGCAATTGCCAACCGTAGGTGTTATCATGTGTACATAATGATGCAGATTTGTAAGAGAATTCAGCTCCTTCGCTAACTCCATTTACGATTTTATAACATTTATTGAATCAAATTTTGTCAAGGGCAATCCTAAATGTACACAGTACATGAGGATAAAAATGATGATGATGATGGATATCTGTGAATAAGGCGAATTCATACAAGGTCCTTGTCCAATAATATATGAGAAAAAGCCAAACTCACTGAAGGCAAAACAAGCCAGCTTTTGGGGATAGAGTCAGTCAAAACTTAAGAGGAAAAGATAAGTTCTTGCTAGAACAATTGTCCCCATAGGACATGACCACCCCTTTAAAATAAATGTCTTTAAGGCTATCAAGGAAATCTGGTTTTGAGTACAAACATATTAAAAAGTAGGAGAAAAAGTTCCAATTTCTGAGACATACTCAGTACAACTGTCCTCCTGCATACTTCCAAACCATTGCGTAGATTTGTTTTACTTGCTATTCAATTCAATTACATAATAATTTCAATTTAATTCAATTAACACTTACTATATTTATATTTATATTTATAGTTGGTTACAAAATCTAGCTTACTTTTAAGCAAATATATTCAGTTAATTAATACCAACTAACAGAACAAACACAATATGTAACGTGTTCGTAAACTAAAATAAGATACAATATATCTATGTGATGTATCCTAAATTTGGTATATACTGAAATTTCTTATTCCAGATTTTTCTACATCTGTAAAAAACTGTTTCAAAATGTTTCATTTCTGAGATTATATGACGATTTAAGCTGCTACTGTCCGATTGCGCTCTGTGGCTTATTCTACCAACTGTGTAAAAATGTAGTAAATAAAATACAGGAAGGAAACGACATGGGGCGTATTCTTGTGTGCATCTTCTGAAAACAGTAGAGTTGGTAGGAGCTAAAATCCCATTATAGTTCTAAGAAGGACTAAATATGAAAAAATTGCATCGAATTGCTTTATCGTGTTCAATTGGCTCATTTTTATTCAATATTTACTAGAAAAAGGGAACATACTATGAAGGAACTGCAAACAAAGTCAGCTCATAAAGCAAAAAAGATAATTGAAAGCTAATTGTTCTAAAAATAGAAACTGAAAATGTTGCAAGTTATGTATTCACTATTCTCAAGAACGAATAAGGACAAGGACAGAAAAATTTCAATCCAGCTTCTATCCTCATTGCTTATCTGAATGGAATAAGCTTGATCCAGAAATTAGACTTGCACCTTCTGTTGCTGCTTTTAAGACAAAGCTGCTATCCAAAATTCGTCCCCTCCCAAAATCTGTCTTTCGAATACATGACCCAACAGGACTATCGCATCTTACCCAACTTAGGGTTGGTCTCAGTATATTAAATTTTCACAAATTCAAACACAATTTCAGAGATACCATAACCCCAATGTGCCCTACCAACGATGGCATTGAGGATACGGAGCACTTTTTGTTGCTCTGCCCTTCTTTTGAAGTACCACGTAGAGATCTTCTCGCTGGAGTTTCTGCCTTATTGCGACCACTTGGACACACCAATCTTTCAAACGAGTTTCTAATGCAGATTTTATTGTATGGCGATAAAGATTTTCCCGATGATCTCAATAAAGATATACTTCTATTAACTCTCTGCTTTGTCCACAAAACTGGTCGGTTTGATTAGAAATTTATACTTTGTTGTAAGTCATACAACCACCATGTCCCTTTTAAGTAAACGTTCTTTCTTTTTTGTAGTAGTTACGTGTAGCTTTATGTGCTATTGTTCTTTCTCGTTAGTTACGTGTAGTGTTATGTTCGTATTTCCTGTTTTATGTTGCCACGAGGTAGACGTAGTTTTTCGCTCCTAATGGTATTGTACTAGTAGTAGGGTATAGTATTTTGTAAATAGTGTAATTAGTAATACGTATTGTAAGCTTTTAATGGAGTGTAAATAAAAAAATAAAATAAAAAAATTCTCAAGAACTGGCATAAGTTCTCAAAAACGTCATTATGCTCGTAGCTGAGCGAATCTGAACGAAATCTTTAGCAGAAAGTTGTATGTATCAAAGAAGAAGAACTAGGAGCAGATGCACGCCTTTTTGGAAATGTGATGTGGTACTAGTTTATTATCAGGCATCTGTGTGCCTATAATTCTTTTCAAAAGTAAAATTTAGAGTTAAAATTCCTTTCGAAGATGCCCATGATACTTGAGGGCTATTCGTTTATCAAAGATAACCATCCACATAATGTGAAAAGAGGTGGTGCTGGGCTATACATCAAAGATTCCCTTCCTTCAAAAAGACGTTCTGACCTGGTGACTTTCCCTGAGTGTGTTGTTTGTGAGATCCTATCGTAATTAGTTTTTGATTGTATATATTCTGATTGTAATTAGTTTCTTTTTACCATTATTATGTATTACTTGTAGATTTTTAATTTGTAAAGTTTTTGGCACGGCCCCCTGAAAATCAGTTATACTGACGGGGCTACCGTGGATAAATAATTTTAAAATGAAAAATGAAATGAAAATGAAAATCCAATTGAATTTAAAAAAGTGCTTCTTCGTTGTAATTTATAGAAGTCCAAGTCAGGACCAAGATAAATTTGATAACTTTACAATAAACTTTGAGCCGATGCTTTCCAAAATGCATGCTGAAAATCCATTCTGTATTATCATTACTGGTGATTTCAACTGTAGATCAACTCAGTGGTGTGAAAATTTTTGCATCTCCTCTAGCATATCCTAGCTTTATCCTATAGCTGTAAATCTAACTTCATGGAAATCTCAACTTCTTGCAAGTCTTCGAACTTCATTTTTAGCAATTTTTGCATATCATGCTCATGCTCAAGGTTGAGAAAGCTCGCTTCGCGTGAATAGTTTCGTTCAGTGGAAATCAAAAAGTCCACAGCCAATAACCCTTAGCATATATGCTCATTAATGAGACAATTAGCTAAGTAACATACAGATACAGATACAGATATTGAAAACAACGAGGGAAAACTATTTGAGCCACTAGCGTCTGACAATGGCCTTCACCAGTTGATTTCAGAACCAACACATTTAATGGGTGAGTCGAAATCCTGCATTGACTTAATATTTACTGATCAACCTAACCTCGTTATCGAGTCTGGTGTTCATCCTCCAGTCCATGAGCAATGCCATCATCAAATTGTTTACGGTAAACTATCTGTTTCATTCAAATATAGCACTACCTCCCTACAATCGTATGATTTGGTATTATGACAAGGCAGACTTTGTGGCCATTATGAAAGGTATTGAAATGTTTCGTTCGCACGAACATCATGACAACATGCCCCAATGAACAGTTTAAACTACTCAATGAAGTCCTTTTGAACATTTATTCTAATTTCATTCCTAATAAAGTTAAAACAATTAGCCAAGCACCCTCGATAATGCAAGTTGTCAAAAACGTTTGGAGGAAGACCGAAGAAAAATCGCGCTCATAAACCATTTTGACAATTAAAATCGGAGACTGGGGAGAGCGGTCTGTTTTGGTAAATGGCGGATGCAGTTCTGGTAAATGGCTGCCACGGAGCTTTTATAAATGATGAATTTCCCTCTACAGAACTGTTAGTTTTAAATTCACAGTTAAAATAGAGAAATTATGCAACCTCGTTCCCAGGGTGTTCTTACGTCATACGCTAGTCACGAAGCCGAGTGAACACCCTGGTACACATTGCATAAATCTGTCCAGAAAATGGACAGATTAGCAGCCATTATGGATCTGCGGTTGGCAGGGTAACGCTCATTATGCGACCTCGTTTTCAAACAACAAAGTAACATTGTAGTGGTTGTTGCTTGATTATATTGTTGTTATTGGAATAATTAGTAAGTTTTCGAGAAATGGTTTGTGTTATCTATTGTTTTCGAATAGCCAATCAAATTGCAGAACGGCCACTTGTATCCCAGAGTAGAGGTAGAGCAACGAACTCACTCTGAGGACGAGATTGGAAATTATGACTTAAAAATAACCGAAAAGGTGCCCCATCACCAATAAGCCTCGTAACTAAAGGGAGACTGAATCTCCAACCGAGACCTCAAATCAAATTGCTTTGGCGGGAAAATATTCGTGATTCGTCATCTCCGTTTATCGAAGCGAGATAAAAAAAATGTTTTGCTAAGTTTTGAGAAGAAAGCTTGGAATTACTTTACTCTCTATGAGTTGTGCACACTGGCAGGGATACAATAATTCAGAATTGTGGCGAAAGATTGCTTTGGCTGCAGATGGAAAAGCTAACAGATGGAAAAGTAGGATTGCTAAAAGTTCTAGGAAAATTATCCAGAAAATGTATCTAAAAAGGGCGTTACCTGCGTTTCCAAGCGTTTGAAGGGCGTGGTCACTAACAATTTTCCTAGGGCCCCCAAACCCCCTCATTTTCCCAAATTTGCCCCACCAAATTTTTTCCCCTCCAGCCGCCACTGAATACATGTGATTTCTAAAGCTTTTGATGGTAGTCCTCCTCTTGACAGTGGCGAAACGGACGCAAGTTATTCTTTATTAATTTTCTTTATTAATTTACTTTAAAGCTGGTGCTTTAGATGTGATAAACGAGACCAAGGGGGCCCAAGGCCTGCATGATATCTCAAACTAGATAATGAAAAGTATGTTGATTGTAATTGTAATAATTGACTAAGGATCTGTGTATCTTGACATTTATATCGGGTGTTTGGAAAACTAAGACCCAGAAAACGAAGACCTAAGACCTAAGACCACGAAACCTAAGACCACGAAAGCTAAGACCACGAAACCTAAGACCCCAAAATATTTTAAAACCCTGAACCCTTAAGTTATTAGAAAACGTGTGTGTTTTTAAATGAAAGTGTTCACAGCTCACAAACACTGATACTCGTGAAAAAGTTCACAGTTTTTGTAAAACTCTGTCGTTAAAATGTTTTTGTGGAAACCTACGTTTTTATGCTGTTTTCATGAGGATACACTTTCTGTTTTGTGTGCAAAAACGGCGCAAATCCTTCAACACACACTTTAAAATATGTCGGGTCTTAGGTTTCGTGGTCTTAGTTTTCGTGGTCTTAGTTTTCGTGGTCCTAGGTTTCGTGGTCTTAGTTTTCGTGGTCTTAGTTTTCGTGGTCTTAGGTTTCGTGGTCTTAGGTTTCGTGGTCTTAGTTTTCGTGGTCTTAGGTTTCGTGGTTTTAGGTCCGAGGAATTTTTTATGAGAGTCTGGTACCCAAGGTACTGTGTTGTAATACACGATTTTTATAAGAATCTTGGATCAGGCCATAGTACTAAAAGTTTCTTAATTTAACAAGAAAATTTCTGCGCTTTAGTACAAAAGTTTCTTAATTTGTTTCTTCTTTTTGAAGTGCACGAATTATCACGTAGTTTGTTAGCACTGCTGCAGATATGTTTTTCGACATAAAACATCAGGTGGTGTTACTCAAGAATAAGGGTTCAACGACATATTTACCATCATATGGATGTGTTGTGGCGCCATGTTGTCTAATGGCCATGGGGTAGTCATAGTCTTTTGCTCCTCGTGGTATCGTCCTTGTAATATTGTAAAGTAGTTTGTATTGTAGGTAGAGTAATCCGCAATGTGTATTGTAAAATTTTTAATGGAATATAAAAAAAGATATCAAATCATGGCTAGGCCCTTTTCAAAAACCTCTTGTGGTTCCAGATGCACTCTAAACTTTGCCTGCTTTCCGAGCTTATATCTCTGGTGTTTGATGGATTCTTAAATTCAGGGTACTGTAACTGTACTTAATTAAGTTGAAGATTAACTAATTTAGTTATGTACTCGGAAAGTCCCCATCTATAAAATGTTTCGTTCTTCTTTCCAGTCAAAAAGGGCTACTTTTTGAGACACACAGTATCCAAGGGCGGGCATGTTACACTGGGGACAATGGTCCTACCTTGTCTGCTAACCAGTACTCTCAGGTGCCAAATCGACATCCCCTCCCGTTTCTTAAATTTTGACAAATTCACCACGAGGACAGATGATGTAAACATTAAGAATTTGAGTGAACTCCTAAATAATCGTTCCAGGCAAAGTACCAGGTAGAAATTCATATCAATGAGTGCAGTGAGTGCTTTGTACTGAATAGAGCAATACTGGGACCCCAGGGGGGAACTCGTATATATTTGGGATAGGGGTGCTCAGGCTGGGGTACAAACCATCAACCCAAAAAAATAATTCCTTGCATAAAAATCGACCCAAAAAAATAATTTTTCTTACCCTACACACCCAAAAAAGTAACAAATCGTTTGTAAATCATGCTTTTCTATATTTTTTAAACTGTTCTCATATATGAGACCCAAAAAAATAGTCCAGAATTTCATGAACCCAAAAAAATAACTGTAGAATTGACTGACCCAAAAAAGTAACGTTTGCCCAAACTTTAGACCCAAAAAAGTAACCTGAGCATCCCTATCCTAAATATATATGAGTACCCCCCCTGGGACTGGGACCAACCAGGTCTGTCTGATTTTGTGACTTTCGCGTCAGATAAACTCAGTAGATTTTCTCCTGATAAAACGAGGTTTTTTCAGATAAACTCGGTCTTTTCTTTCTCAGATAAATTTCTTACAAATAAACTCGGTTTTTCTGGTGAAAAAATCAATTTTTCAACAAGCGTTGTTTCTGGCAGTTAAAGTAAATGAACGGAGATATAGCAATCTAGTCTAAACATAGCACAAAAGAACGGCACGCGCCACTTATGTTCCTATTGTTTTCATCTATCGAAAGCATCAAATACAATAGGTTCTATTTAGATGGACCCAGTCCCCCTAGCTGAGTTGCCTTTTAACTCCGTTGATTTACTTTAAACGACGATTTTTTCTTATTTTGATAACTTTCGCTTGCCATAAGCGTCTGCGATTGTTGGTCGCATGGGTCATGGTCATACGATGTTTTGTTCATATGTCATGCACTGTCAAACAAGGCTGTATATCTCAATTATGATACAATGGGGTTGCATTGCTGGCTGGGAAGGATATCTCGAAATATGTTATAAAAGAGTGATGAAGGATTGTAATCGTAGTTGTGCTTGTATGTTTGTTGTACGGGATATTCTTACTTGAATCTTGAATAAAAGTTATTAGTAAAATACACATCAATTAGCGTCTTATAGCAAAATTTCAGCTTCGAGTTTATGGGAGATATTTTATAAGAAAGATTTTAATTGAAGTTGCATGATGTCAGAAATTCTTGAAATAACAGAAGAATACAATGCAGCGTTGAACTGTCCAGCTTGGTAAGTATTAGGCGCATCTAAGGATATTCAATTTAAAAAGTCATTAGGGCAATGAAAGCAGCAAAAGCTGTAGTGTACGAAAAACACAAGACGCAGAAAAATGAATCAATGGAGAATGAAGAATTGAAGATTGAAGAATGAAGACGAGGTGGTCCCTTCGCCAGTCTCAATAATTAATTTACCAAGTGACAGCTCACTATGATTGCATCAGAAGTTGCAGCACAAATAAGCAGCTAAACGAGTGTTGATTCGCCAAATTGAATCAGTGCCAATAGATAAATTTGATGGTCGTTTTAAGTGTGCCTGATGTCTGAAGTCTTGTCTGGAGAGTTTGACTCAATGAGATAGAAAAAATAAGGATAAGAAGGGATAATCACTCTGACCCCGGCCAACTTCTGGCCTCTAAACTGTAGCTGTCAAAATCATGACAAAAATGACTTCAGAGATTATGTCGCTCAAGATTACTAGTCGCCAATAAAATGGCATGCTGTGCATAATGGTTACACCACTATAGTCCAGTCCAGTAGTGCTTGATTACTTGTGCTAACAAAATTTCCGCAAAAGTCGAAAAGGCATCATTGGTCCGCTATTTCCCTTCCTAGATGGTCAGCCTTATATTTCTAGGGGTTAATGTGTTATATGGCCATATCTACATTACTGCTTAGTGTTGGTGATGTCATATGTCTAAAGTACTCCAATCAATGGACCTTTTTACATGCTAGAAAAGAGGCTTGGATCGAGCGTCCAAATCTGGTAAATTTTATGAAGGAAAACGAAAGAACGACCCCCGTTCTCAGTATGAACACTGCTAGCTAGCCTCACTGCATAAGGCCCTCAACGTACGCTCATCTCATTGAATTGAATTTCTGTTGTTGTTGTCGCTGCAGTGAGGGCCTTATTTCCCTAGAGCTGTAAAAGTGGTCAAAAATTTCAATCGGCATATGATTTCTTCCGTCCCAATCAGAATGGAGGACTTGAGTAACCGCACTCTCATTGGCTAGTCCTTCTTTGAATTTGACTTTCCGCCAAAAGCCAACAAANTATGTCTAAAGTACTCCAATCAATGGACCTTTTTACATGCTAGAAAAGAGGCTTGGATCGAGCGTCCAAATCTGGTAAATTTTATGAAGGAAAACGAAAGAACGACCCCCGTTCTCAGTATGAACACTGCTAGCTAGCCTCACTGCATAAGGCCCTCAACGTACGCTCATCTCATTGAATTGAATTTCTGTTGTTGTTGTCGCTGCAGTGAGGGCCTTATTTCCCTAGAGCTGTAAAAGTGGTCAAAAATTTCAATCGGCATATGATTTCTTCCGTCCCAATCAGAATGGAGGACTTGAGTAACCGCACTCTCATTGGCTAGTCCTTCTTTGAATTTGACTTTCCGCCAAAAGCCAACAAAGACCGTCGAATGCGACGTTCGATTGATCTGTTGAAACGGCTGAAGCAAACAAACATCTCGAAAGATGCGAGCGTATTTACGAGATCTTTTGCATCTCCAAACGGACAGAAAATGGCTTAGAGGAAGAAAGTTTTTGCAATCATGGCTAGAAAAAACATTCATCTAAAGTACTGATAGCTCATTTTATGGTGCAGCAGTTCAGGAAAACTTGTTTTCCTTCATAAAGTTTACCAGATTTGGACGCTCGATCCAAGCCTCTTTTGTGGCAAGTAAAAAGGTCTATTGTGCAGCCCAAAATTATTTCTCACATTTCTAGCCATAGAACTGCCATTTTATTGCAAAATACTGCAAATTAGGTATCATTCCAAACAGCTTAGCGAGCGGAACTGGAATCTTGTAAGAGTTAAGAAGTTTTGTGACAAATTTTTGTTTACTCCCTTGGCAATTAGTAGACGTTTCTCGATTTTGCAAACCAAATTTGGCATTTTGTGAAACCGTCTTTTGATTCAAAAACCGTTGAACCGTAATTTCTTCTGAAACCGTAATGTCTTTTGACCGTAGAGACTATGAGCAGAATAGCGCGAGATTTTTTATGTCAAATTTTGATAAGAATGTATAGGAGTAAAATTACCATAGTGCGATTTATGACAGGCAGTGGTTAAAGCAGTCACTATCTACACAATCTAACTTCATATTATTATTTATGAGGACCTGAGCTTTCGAATGATGTATTGGGGCCAGAAAAATTGGCGAAGCAAAAAGACTCCAGAATTCCCAAGGGACTAAACCCCCTCCCTAGAATAATACCTAGCTCACAGTATTTTGCAATAAAATTGCAGTTCTTTGACCAAAAAGAATATTGGGCTAACAATTTTTGGGAGTACTTCAATGGACAAATCTTATTTTCATTCAACAGTTTGGATATTTGTCTGAGTCCTGTTGGAGAGCATTGCGGGCACACTGTTTGTGGGACATGCCATGGACGGCTAATGGAAGCCAATAATGCACACTGCCCTGTTTGCAGACGTCCGCTGCAAAGGAATTCTTCAGTGAATTTTGCTTTGAAGACAATGGTAGAAAGTCTCCCAGCTAGGTGCAATATTTGTCTCTTCGTTGGAGACGTTGGCGACGTCTTGAGACACGGTGAGGTTTGTCCGGACATGAACATTGGCTGCCCAAATGTACACTGCACTGTCCCGGTATTGCGGCGAAATGCCGACGCACATAGTAGGGAGTGTCCCTTTGAGATTATACCGTGCAGACTCTGCAAGAAGGACATGTTCCGCAACGAGGAGCAGGCTCACGCAGTCAATGTATGCCCTGGACGTCAAGTGGAATGCGAGTTTGGATGTTTGGATGAGCCTATTTCAAAGTAAATTTTGCACTGCATTTCTTTAGATACTTCTCTCCCCCTTCATGAAAACATTTTGTCACAATTACACGTATTTAGTGAACATCTAACTTGACAGTGTATGGACAAAATTTACAGGATATTGTCGAATTGACAACCGTCACATTTTCAAGTAGGGCCATCCCATTGTTCTGTTATATTTTTGAAGCTNCTAGGTGCAATATTTGTCTCTTCGTTGGAGACGTTGGCGACGTCTTGAGACACGGTGAGGTTTGTCCGGACATGAACATTGGCTGCCCAAATGTACACTGCACTGTCCCGGTATTGCGGCGAAATGCCGACGCACATAGTAGGGAGTGTCCCTTTGAGATTATACCGTGCAGACTCTGCAAGAAGGACATGTTCCGCAACGAGGAGCAGGCTCACGCAGTCAATGTATGCCCTGGACGTCAAGTGGAATGCGAGTTTGGATGTTTGGATGAGCCTATTTCAAAGTAAATTTTGCACTGCATTTCTTTAGATACTTCTCTCCCCCTTCATGAAAACATTTTGTCACAATTACACGTATTTAGTGAACATCTAACTTGACAGTGTATGGACAAAATTTACAGGATATTGTCGAATTGACAACCGTCACATTTTCAAGTAGGGCCATCCCATTGTTCTGTTATATTTTTGAAGCTATTTAAGTTGTCAGCTGATTTTAATTCATTCGGCAGACAAAAATTGTCAGGGGGATGACAGAAATAACACAAAGAAGGGAGTGTATGAAGAAAAAGAAACTGTGCTTCAATTAGACGGGAACCAATCACAGAGCCACCGAATATAGGGTGAAAAGCGGTGTAGTGCGAGACATCACACATCAATTTGTAATATAATAAGAAACCGTCTGACAACAGGAAATGAAAGGGGTCATCTTGAAAGAATCAAGAGAAACACCAGGGCATCTTTTAACACACAAAGTGATGGGCAAATTCCCCACCAGCCCTTTTAATGTCCCCACCAGTCATGCCTATTATTGTCCCAACCAGTGAAATGCTCCTTTTCAGCCAAAAATTGTGTTCAGAATATGACGAATGTAGAAGGGTTTTTTAGAAGACTCGACAGAATAACAAAATATCAATTTTTATAGCAACCCCTTTGCATCGACTTTTGTTACCAGAATTATCTTCTCATTATACAGTTTGCGTTAATGTTTTCTTGGAATAGATAAATTTTTGCTAAAAAAATTCATCATGCATCATTGTGAGTGAGTTCCAAACTAATGCTATTACGGCAACAGACACTGATTCTATTGCATATACATTTTAAATCGTAAAATAACTGTCTTTATTGATTTTGTAAAACGCTCTATAGGGCTATCTTTAGTTGCCCTTTCAATGGATTCCCTACCAGTAAGAAATCCTTAAAAGATTCCCTGAGAAACACTAACTTATTAGCAATGCCTGTAATCTGCAGATTGCAGTGTGATTGATAATTCAGAACTTGTGTATTTCTTTAACAGGTGCAAGCAATTGATTCATTCTTTTGAATGCAAGAAAAAGATGAAAAGATGCGATGTGCATCAATGCATGTATTGGGGAACGGCAGAGATGGAAATAGAGCACAAAACTTCACAGAGGGATGCACATTCTGCCATGTTACTTGAAGACAACAGAAGAATGAGAGCAGCCTTTCACCTGCATGATAACGTATGTAACATTATTTCGTAAGCATTACCCATGGNGGGGGGGGCGTTTTTCGCCCCCCCCTCTTTTTTTCCAAAACTAGAAGAGATATAACAATGAAACTTATCCCAATTGTTCCTTGGACAATAAGCTTTACAAAAATAACAATAGAGTTTAATGAGTCACATGGTTCGTCGCTAGGCAACCAAAAACAATAGGAAAATGACCAAAATTGAGCTACTGGCTTAAAAAGCAAAATTTGTCCAGATTAACATAAGATAACAGGCAGAATTGTAGCTAAAAGTAGCAATTAAGAGTAGAGGAAGATATTTAAACCGAAATTTCTCAACTTAGATCGCAACTCTTGCTAATTAAGAGCAATTAGCAAGAGAATAGACTAATTGATTTCTCTATTATCTACGCCAGTTTTTCATATCTTGTTAGTTCCAATAATCTATTCAATGTTTTGATTGCTTTGGACAGATCTAGTTTTATTCCGATGGTATTCAGATCTCCAAACTGTCATTGCCTTAAACAAAGTTTTTGATGTTTCTGGTATCAAATGTGGTGTGGAATGTACGGTATAGTTGGGAAAAATTGTGAACTAACAGAAACAATCGCTTTGCAAATTAGCTATTCTTGATTTGAAGCCAACCCTTCCTATTTGTAATGGCCAACAAGATCTGATCTTGCAAAATATTCTGTATCATGGGGTATTAAGATTTAATAAAAAAATAGATATGCCACAATGAATTTGATGATACCACTTTATATGTTCTGCGAAATATTTTGACTTTTTTCCTCAGATCAGCAACAATAGGATTGATCCTTATGAGTGATTCTCTCACCCTTCTTCAAGCGATCCAGTAGCCCCGAGCTCACAGTTCTGCTTGAATCATCACTATGCCACACCGTCCTTGCTTCGCTAAAATGTTCTGCATCATTTCATCAAGCTCCTGGTCAGTCATCTTACTCATTTCAAACTGCGTCAGTAAGCCAAAATCAGACTTTCGTCTTTTCACGGTTGATAACATAAAAGATAATGATTGGATTAAAGAAATGATAATAAACTTCAATTCTTTCAAGTGATCTAGATCTATACTGAACGGATATTGCGGTTGTTGAATTTAGCATGTTTAAAAAACCCATTAAATCTAGCTGTGCCTTTTACCCACTGATTTACGTTATTTTTTAACAAATTTGCAAAATCTGAGTAATTGTCCCTTTGCTTTGAAATGTCAAAGTTTAACTGTTTCTTAAGAACGCTTCGGCTGAAATTTTGCCGAAAGTTTGCCTAAATCGAGAAATAAATCGAGAAAATGTTACAAAAGCATCTGTACAAAACTTTAAAATGTTTGAGTGTCAACAAGGACAATCGACGTTCTTGTGAAATAAGAGATTTTATCAAGAGATTGATCACTAGACTTGAAGTGGGTGTAAACAAACCAGCCGATTTTGCCCATTGGAAGGCAATATAACAAATTCTTTGTTTTTTGTTTTGAAATTTCAATTAGCAATCCTTTTTTAAAGCAGAACATGATGATAGTTTCCAAGTATTTCTTTATCAATTTTCAGTCCATGCTACAATTGGATACGAGGGGCGTTCAAGAAATTTCCGGATTTAAAAATTAAAAATAAGATAACTGAAATGTTTTGTCTATACCTTTTCAAACTACTCCCCAGCATTGTCTATACACTTCTGTATGCATTAAATCCACTTCTGGAACACGCTAGGCTATTCAATTTGGCGTATACCCTCAAAGTGCTCCAAAAATGCCTCTATTGCAAGATCAGGGGTGTCAAATCTCACCCCACGAAGCTTTGACTTAACAAAAGGGAACACAAAGAAGTCCCACGGATACAGGTCAGGACTGTATTGTGGTTGTTCCAATTGTTGGACCCTTTCCGCTTGCAGAAACTCCTGTGCAGTGGCTGACCTGTGTGCAGATGCATTGCCGTGATGCAGCAGCAGACCACGACGCCGAGTTCTGAGGCGTCTTTCGGCAACTGTAGCAAGCACACAAGGCAAACAGTCCTTCACATACCAAGCAGCAGTGACGGTGCGCTGGGTGACCAGTGTAATGGTTGCTAAATGACCAGCGCGAGAGACGAAAACAGCAATCATTTGTTTGGCAACTGTGTGACTGTGGAAAAATTTCTGGGGGGCCTCTTTCCAACTGGGATCCACTGTTGAGACTGCTGCTTTGTTTAGGATCAAAACAGTAAATCCATGTTTCATTACTACTGACTATCTCCCAAATTGCATAAGATCTTCCTCCGTCAAATTTTTCCACCATGGAATGGCATCAGCGCACTCTGCTCTCCTTTTTTCCCCTGTGAGCATATGTGGGACCCATCTTGCAGAAACGTTTCTTATCCCAAGGGAATTGTGCAGGATCTTGCTGACATTTCCCGATGAAATGCCCACCTCCTCCGCTATCTGTAGCACTGTCACTCATGCATCTTCATCTACTACCTTATGCACAGCAGCCACCTGAACATCTGTTATTGCTGTTGCTTGGCAACCTGAGCGGGGGTCATCTTCCAAAGAGCCTCTGCCTCTTCAAAATTCCGGAAACCGGTCATAGACAGTTGATTGTGATGGTGCTTAAGTGCCAAAAACAGCTTGGAGTCGGTCATGGCTTTGCTGTTGATTTAAACCACTTTTTTAGTCATAGAAAATCATAGCCCGCCAGTGGGTGCGTTGAAGCTCCATGACTGCAGATTGAGAACTGCTAACTGCTCATTTTCAAAACTCGACTGAGCTTTAATTTGTGAAGTTATAAACGCATAACTCTTCAAAAGGTTATATTATAGATACATGATCACTTCTTAAATTGAAATTTAGATGCGACCGTTATACTTTTCCCACATCCGGAAACTTTTTGAACGCCCCTCGTANATGAGGAGGTCCTAAGGCGTGCGGGTGTTGAAGACATCGAATTGAAGTTAGTGGGAAATCGTTTGCGCTGGCTTGGCCATATTTGCAGAATGGATGATAATAGACCAGTCAAGGCACTCTTACACAGTGAATTATTTCATGGATCTCGACCTGTTGGTCGACGCTATCTAAGATTTAAGGATACTTGCAAAAATGCTTTGAAGTGTGGTCATGTTTTAGATCTATGGAAGACTGTTGTGGATAATAGGCAAGAATGGAGAAGGCTAATTCGCACTGTTTGTGAAAGTCATGACATAAAAAGAGTAAAGGAGGACGAGAGCCGCAGAGAGAGAAGGAGACAAAAGAAGTCAAGACCATAAAACTAACTTTACTGTGTAATATCCGTTGTTTTTGGGTTTTATAGGCGTATTATTGATCGACGCCTATTACTTTGCATGGTCTTCCCTGAGCTCCAGTTTGGTTTTCTCCTACCCTGTACTTTTCACGATGTTTTTTCTCATTTATCACTTGATCGACCTCATCCTGCAACTTCTGAAGTTTCCGCTGTAAATTTTTCATTTTTTCGACTGTTTCAATACGCTCGTTGTCAGGTATCGAAGAGAAACCAACTACCTGACTGAAAACAACTATAACGCTACTGATTGCTCTTGAGGCGGCATGCAGATGAGCTTCCATGTGCTCCAAATTTGGCATTGTTTGTATATTTTCTGAAGCAAGGAAAATGGCAAATTTAACATTTTCCACAACTTCAAGAATGTCTTCCAATGTAGGAATAGCTAGAGGAAAACAAGAAAATTGTTGTTTTTCTTTTTTATTTCCTATGGGACTCTACAGAGCTCCTTATGGGTTGTTTCTCTTCCTGCTCCCGTTTCCCTATATATGGAAGTTACCCCCCCCCCCCCGGATAGTTGGGGGGTGACTTCTAAAATGAAAAGTTTCACCTTTTCAGTCCAGCAGGAGGTGTTTTTTATATAGCCTCTGTTACAAATTTTCCCTGTTACTTCTAGCACCGGTCTCCGCCACAAATAGGAACAGTGTCCTCGCACCTACTTGGCCACCCTTGAGTTTCTTATGGATGGATTCTTATAAAAATATTGTTTATACACACAGTCAAGGCAAACAAAATTCCTCCTTTGCCATTCAATCGTCATTCCACATACCTCTGTCTTATGAAAGCTCGATAACAGACGAAAACCACACTTTACATTCACAACCATGCGATACTTGATCTTTTCGTTCACCTGCACATAACAAAAAGACGCGAATCTCGACCATGGCCTAATCATACAAACTATACAAGAAAGACATCTTGTTCGGTAAGAACTTTCTTTAAACTATTATGAATACAGCCTAATTCCAACCTCGTTCAGATACAATTTGACCACTACACCTTAAGGCCACACAGTCAAAGCAAACAAAATTCCTCCTTTGCCATTCAAACGTCATTCCACATACCTCTGTCTTATGACAGCTCGATAACAGACGAAAACCATACTTTACATTAACAACCATGCGATACTCGATCTTTTCGTTCACCTGCACATAACAGACAAGACGTGAATCTCGAGCATGGCCTAATCATACAAACTATACACGAAAGACATCTTGCTCGGTAAGAACTTTCTTTAATCTATTATGAATACAGCCTAATTCCAACCTCGTTTGCATGTCCCAAACTACACCCCCTGGTAGAGAGAAGGAGCCAGCCCCCCCTCCCTCAAATACGTTACTGTTATTCTTCTCTACACAGTCAAGCTACAAACTCCGCATTCGAAGCTAAATCAAAATTTACTATATCTCCACAACATCACCACACTTCAAAACACATCAATAAACCACAGTATCTAAAATCATATGCAATAGTGGGCCAGGACGCTGGTCTGCTGGGGCACCTGTCACCATGTTGATATACTGGTTTAATTGCCCCGAAATATCAGGTGACAGGGATCAGTTGAGAATTTGCATATTAACCCACTTCATACCTTCCATAAAATACTCTTACTTCCAATACATCATCTCAGACTCCTGTCCCCAAAACCCCCCTTACACCAGACCCCACTCCAAGCTCAAAAAATCTTATGCAATTCATAGCAGACACTTGCAGAGGCTTAACTTGCACTTCATTATATGCAACCCCCCCCCCCCTCCCCCCCGCTCACATACCCAATTGAATTTAGGGGTTGGGGAGATTGGGATTGCTAATGTGCCGTGAAGAGCGTTGAGTGCGACTAGTCTTATTACTTTTATTCGCCACTCTGGCTATTATTATCATTTCCAAAGCACATGTATCATCCAGACGAAAGCTTGATCCCCAGTGGATCCCTTCATTCTGATCTGCCCGTTCTTTCCTGTTTTCCCTTCCCCTAAAAAATTTTCACGATCGAAAACACAATACATCTAGTTCAGATACAATTTGACTACCACACCTTAAGGCCACACAGTCAAAGCAAACAAAATTCCTCCTTTGCCATTCAATCGTCATTCCACATACCTCTGTCTTATGACAGCTCGATAACAGACGAAAACCACACTTTACATTCACAACCATGCGATACTCGATCTTTTCGTTCACCTGCACATAACAGACAAGACGTGAATCTCGACCATGGCCTAATCATACAAACTATACAAGAAAGACATCTTGTTCGGTAAGAACTTTCTTTAATCTATTATGAATACAGCCTAATTCCAACCTCGTTTGCATGTCCCAAACCACCCCCCTGGTAGAGAGAATGAGCCATATTATCATTTCCAAAGCACATTAACCGAGAAGGTATTTCTGTTATAGAAACATTTGTGCATTGATAACTAAAATCACCAGCTTTCGGTATTTCTTCTGTGATACTTTTTTATGGTTCTTGACTACATTTGTCAACTTTCTGCTCAAACATGATATCTGTGTGTTCAAGTTAGTTTTTGGATCATATACCACAATATATAGCTACAAATTTGTAGCGCTACGCCTTACTTCTAAGTTTGCTACCTTGTTTTTATAGTATAGATGACAAAATATTGTCTGTCTAAATCTTGCAATATATATATCTTTTACAGAACAGTCTCCTATAGATCTCAAGCAAGTGGTCATTCCGTGGAACGAATCAACTTTGAGAAAAATTTCCCATCGGGAAGTGAACTACTTCGCACGTATAACAGAAGCAGTGTAAAAATTTATGTGTATCTCCATGACCCCATCAATGAAGATATCGAGATCAGAGGTGGTGATGATGCCAATGCAAGAATAATTGCAAATGCACCGCGAAATGTGGGTCACCCGGCATTGGCATCAACACCCAATGATGAACGACCAGGAGATTCTTTTCAAGAAAATGAAGAAATAGGAGACGGAGTCCAAGAGCCAGTGCAGCGGAGGGAGGAGGAGCCAGAACAGCAACAACCGCCAGCTCAAATGATAGAAGAAGATCCACGGGCAAGACCCTTTCAACAAGAAGACCCAACAGGTAAAATACTGACAGTGAAAAACATTAATTTGTTTATAAAAAATGTTGCTCTGAACAATGTAGTATGGTTTCCTTAACTTTTAGACTTGCTCCAAGTCTATTTCTTTTTATTCAAATCTATAGGCAAACGATTTGTAGGGAAATGCGTAAATGCGAAGGAGCAAAACGTGGAAACGAGGCAGGACGGGGGTAAGGAAAGGAAAGAAGGGCCAGTAGGAAATATTTCATATGAAACGACGTAGAAGAAACGGTATACTTAAGTTTTTTTAACTGAAAAAACTGTGCCACAGTACACGTACATGTACCTCAAAACATACACAAAATTTACTTATTAAATAAAATCTTAAGTAAGATAATTTTTTCGTATTTTTTTGTTTTGCTGTATGCTCCTACATACTAAAATTACTTCCCAGTTTGTTTAAATGTTATAAAATAGTAAATCCTATTTTAAATTATTGTTAAAGTTTGTCTTTTTTTCAGTACGTACCTCAAAACATACATGGACATATTCACTCATAATTTTAAATCTGTTACTCTTAGAGCACCAATATTTTGTCTTGTTTCCTTGCACTAAATTGTCTCACAAGAATTACATGAAATGCAAACTTATATTGAAGCTTTATAACCATTGCACTACAAAACTAGCACTACATGTACCTCAAAACACGCATAGAGGAATTGTAAGTTGTACAGATACAGCACATAAACTGATGAAAAGCAAGGTATTTCACACATCTGGTGACAGTATTGATTGGAGTTGCATGGTTGATTTAACAATAAAGAGTTTTAACATAATTTAATCATATCGTCAATTTAGGCCTAATGTTTGGCTAACTATACAGTACATGCTGAAGTCAAAAGGTTTTAGGCCGAACATGGCTCATTATTTGACAATGGTGTTTTATGAGTACATATCATACTTTGTGGAGGTACTTGCAAATTAGATTTATTGGTGAAATTCATATGACTGCACCCTAGTTGTGATCTCGGAGGGGGGAGGAGGTATTTAGTATATTTCAAAATTGCTTCAAGAAAACCTGGTGTACGTCTCT
>REGM01000006.1:765834-805400 GCA_004194415.1 Aurelia aurita | reverse complement strand
AGAAAATATTTTGCCATGGACACATACTTGTCATTTTATCATCTAAGACCCTTGATGTTGTAATGCCCAGTTGCTTTTGGCCTCGTATTCATGTTTAATTCTTATTATTGAGTCCATGAATTATGATTTAGTTTCTAACACTGCTACAGATATTTTTCTTGATATATAAAACATCGGGTGGGAAGAAAAAGTGTTTTATTACACTCAAACCTTAAAACTATAGTTAATTTTACTCAAGAACAAAGGTTCAACGACATATCATTTGCCATTATATCTTTGAATTTAGCAATTAAATGTTTCTTAGCTTTTTTCAAACTTTAGCATTATAGTTTCTTCATTTATGTTAAGTACTAGTTTCTTATAACCTAGTTTCTTATATAAAAAGTTGTGTATGTCTATATCTTTGTTCTTGTTAATATTACAAAGACTTGTACATGATATTGAAGTTATTTTTTAACAGCCAGGGTCTAGCAGTAACATGGACCGACAAGTGCTCTGTTTTATGTACCTCAAAACATAAGAAGCCAGCTGCCTTGTTAGTACCTGTTTACCACGGAATTACTATGAATTGTAGAGTTCTGTGCAGATTTTCTGTTTAAAGTGACAAGGGCGAGACATTTACCTGTCATAAAATACTAGATTTACTAACTTAAATCCATGTTCACAGGTTTTTAGGAGCTGTTCTGTGAAAAACTGTGTTTTTAATGCCTACCAGAAATCAGCAACCCCCACCCCTGGTTGCAACAAAATATGAAAAAAATGCAATTGTTAACACTTTTCCAGAAAGATATAAACCTTGTGAATAAGAAATAACAATCAGTTTTAGACTTGATGATATTTTGAAAATATTATGGAGCAATAAGTGTCCATGTATGTTTTGAGGTACCATGTTTTTTTTAGGTACATATACCTGTACCTGGATTTGAAAAAGCCATGAAAATTTTGCTCAGTGAGTTATCTGAGCGATTTCCCCCATCCTAAAATATCTGATGAGATGATATACATTGATATTAACGATTTCACAGCAAGTGGAAAGACCTAATGTACCCATTGAGTAAAAACATCAGCTCCTGTATAATATTGGCGAGTATTTTATTCAACAGGGGACATGTTGAAATAAGTTTCAAAATTTACCTGACTGAATCCGGCCTCTCTGTTCTGAAATTATGAGGGATTTCTCGAGAAAGCCCTTCCAAGAAGCCTTCAAAACATGCCTAAAATCCAGTATTGCTGAAGTTTATATAAAATCGATTTTGATTGGCTTAGCATCATTGAAGGAGATAACCTGGGTTCCAAAGGTTTCAGTGATTCAATTGGCTGATTGACTGAGAGTCCTTTCTAGCTAAATTATATGATTGGTTAAAATGTAAAGAAGAGCAGAGTTCACAGAAGATATTTGCTGATTGGTTGAAATTAAATACTCATTTGCATAACAATATAGATTGTATGGCATTTGGTTGTGGTATAACATTGATACATTAAAATAGGGTTCCAAAGGTTCCAGTACAGTGTTTCAATATGATCTTCTTATATCTCAAGGTTCCGAAAAGGTTCCAGTACTAATAATGTATAGCTGTCTTTTTCCTGAAAATGCTGCAACGAATAATAGGGTTCCGAGGGTTCCAGTACAGTGTTTCAATATCATCTTCTTTTATCTCAAGGTTCCGAAAAGGTTCCAGTACTGTTTTTTCCTGAACATGCTGCAACGAATAATAGGGTTCCAAAGGTTCCAGTACAGTGTTTCAATATCATCTTCTTTTGTCTTAAGGTTCCGAAAAGGTTCCAGTACTAATAATGTGTAGCTGTTATCTCCTGAAAATGCTGCAACGAATAATAGGGTTCCAAAGGTTCCAGTACAGTGTTTCAATATCATCTTCTTTATCTCAAGGTTCCGAAAAGGTTCCAGTACTAATAATGTATAGCTGTTTTCTCCTGAAAATGCTGCAACAAATAATAGAGTTCCGAGGGTTCCAAAGGTTGGAGCAAGGTTGGTACGGTGTTTCGATATCATCTTATTTTATCTCAAGGTTCCGAAAAGGTTCCAGTACTAATAATGTATAGCTGTCTTTTTCCTGAAAATGCTGCAACGAATAATAGGGTTCCGAGGGTTCCAAAGGTTCCAGTACAGTGTTTCAATATCATCTTCTTTTATCTCAAGGTTCCGAAAAGGTTCCAGTACTGTTTTTTCCTGAACATGCTGCAACGAATAATAGGGTTCCAAAGGTTCCAGTACAGTGTTTCAATATCATCTTCTTTTGTCTCAAGGTTCCGAAAAGGTTCCAGTACTAATAATGTGTAGCTGTTATCTCCTGAAAATGCTGCAACGAATAATAGGGTTCCAAAGATTCCAGTACAGTGTTTCAATATCATCTTCTTTATCTCAAGGTTCCGAAAAGGTTCCAGTACTAATAATGTATAGCTGTTTTCTCCTGAAAATGCTGCAACAAATAATAGAGTTCCGAGGGTTCCAAAGGTTGGAGCAAGGTTGGTACGGTGTTTCGATATCATCTTATTTTATCTCAAGGTTCCGAAAAGGTTCCAGTACTAATAATTTCCCTTGTCACACACAGTAGAAGACGAGCAGACAAAAACATCGCCTGGACAGGCAAGTCATCTGACAGTTGTTCGTCTGGTGTTTATTTAAGTTGGCCATTTGGAACTTGTTTGTGCAGAAAAACAAAAATGGTTTTCGAAAAATTGTCTCCATAAGGACAAAATCAGATGACTTGTACCAGGAAAACTTTGTCCATCCAGTTTTCATACCAGATAACTTGTCTGTCTAAGACGACTCGTCCTTCCAGATGGTTATTTTGTATTAGTATGGAAAGGGCTAATGTGCAGCTGTCTGTTTCTGAAAGGTGCCAGTACACATTTTTATGTCATATAAAGACATTTTTGATGGTGCCGAAGCTTAGTATATACAGCGCCTACATAAATTTGCTGACCCTTTCCCTTTGCAAACTTAGCTGTGGGCAGCAGTAGAAGTACAGAAACACAACATTAAATCCATTTGGCATCTAATCTCAAGCTTACTTAAAGTGAAATACCTGAGCTATAAGGTGCCCGTCTATAAATAGGATAAAGAAAAACCAAAACGCGCCTTTGTTTTCATTGGCTTTTCTTTCTTTGCCCACTTGTTGGACTATAAAATACAATAGGCTATTTATAAACCTATGAGATCTCATCTTTTAACTCAGGTTATTCCCTTTAAGTTAGTGTTGTACAGATAATGCCTAGTTTAGAAACATTTTTCAGGTGACATATTTCGTAGTCATAATTATTTTTATTTTTTCAAATACTCCAATGTTTTTGCAGACTCAAATAGTGTTGAATGTGCATGACACATATCTCTTCATAAGGAACTAAGATTGGCAAATTGAAAAGTTTGTTCAACGTTTCTTAGAAGCTACCTCAAATTCTCCTGGTTTTTCTTGGGAAGGGATCTCCTCTGCTTTTGTGAGCATTTAACAACCAATTTTATGTAACCATGCCTCTGTCTAGACATTAGCGAACTTACGATTGCACAACGCAGCTCACTACAACGACGATCAGGAGTCTGGAGCGAGCGCGGCGCTCTGAGGAAACCCCTTCCTTCGTCGTACTCCGAAAGTTCACTATGCTGAAAGCAAGAATCTACGTACTCGCGACTACGAAGGTAAAATATTATCTGTAAATTTCTTTACTGCTCTTATCGTCATAGAGAGTAAGTTTCCTTATAATTTCAACATCGCTCTTTCAGCAGAGGATGTTTTCTGTTGATAATTTGCCTTTATTTTCGTTTTACTGCCTTGAAAAAGATTGCAGTTTGAAAAAGGAATCAAAAGAATATGACCTCGTCAAATCCAGACAAGCCAGCTCGAATGCAAATGTGTGTAACTTGAACTGAGCCGTAGGACTCTAATTTTACATGAAACATTTAATTTTGGCAAGCTAATTCACGAGGAAAACATTAAAAGTAGTCGTTTCTGTGGAAGATTATTCATAAAAGGATTGCATTTTTGAAACTTAAAGTGACAACAACAGGCCTAAATAAATTATATTTGATGTCTGTTAAGTAATTTGTCATCATGATCTTAAAAATTTGTTTCTTTGTATTGAAATAATTGACATTCTTGTATGAAATGCTTTTGATCTAAAAACTGGGCAGAGATTCCTAGAAATTTTCCAAGTTCAAAATGCCTTTTGAGGAAAAATTAAATACTAGGTTCAACTTAATTTTATAACTGTATCCTACTTCATTTCAAAATTAAATCTGAAATTTTAACTTGAGCTTGTGTCTTTTCTGCTATTCTTTCCGTTCCATATTTATCTTATGCACAGTCAATTATGATTTTATACCCAGGCTAAAAATGGTGTGGACAACAAAACATGATGTTGCCCTTTGTAGAGAGATTTTGGCCGTGGAGCTATTTAAAAACAAAGTAGGGAGCAGAGAGAAAGGGCAGAGCTGGGACAGGATTGCGACTGCTCTGAATTCTTATATTGAGCCTAGGTTCAGTGTTGACCAAAGGGCGGTAAGGGAGAGGTTTGCAAAGCTCGAGAAGTATTTTAAGAAAAAAACTGCGAGTGAAGTGAGAGCGAGTAGAATTTCTCCAGAAATAACAGAGTTAGATGAGGCCATGGAAAATATTTTAGAATTAACAGAGACAGCAAGAATGGAGCAGGGTGAGGAAATGGAAGGCAGAAAGAAAAGTGATGAACAAGAAAAAGAGACAGCAGTCAGTGTAAGGAAAAGATCAATGGAAAGATTGGGTGAAACAAGAGAGAGGGAGTGCCAAGAGAGCAAGAAAAAAAAAGAGGCATAGTGATGGTGGGGCAATTGAATATTTAAAAGAGAAGAATGAGAGAGAAGCAGAATTAAAGCAGCAGGATTATGAATTAAGAAAAAAAGAGCAAGAGCTAAAAGAGAGAGAACATGCAGTGAAAGAGAGGGCACAGGAAACGAGAGAGCGAGAGCAGCAGCAGTTAATTGAAATAAGAAGTAATGAAGTGAAGGTGAGAGAGAAAGAGCAAGAAGAACGGGAGAGAAGGGAAGGTAGAATTATGGCTCAGCAAAACCAAATGATGCTCATGATGCAGCAACAACAACAGCAACAGCAAGCAATGATGCAGCAAATGCAGCAGCAAAATGAAGCAATGCTTAAATTAATGAACAAATTTGTAAATAAAGATTAGGTTTATTGCTCACAATTTTTTGGGAGACAATTTTTAGGGTTGAATTGTAGTTTGCTGTTCATATGCTTGTTTACCTATTTGTTGTTGCTTCAAGAACTATAATTTTTTTGTGAGAAACTTGTATCGGTCAGTGACCATGGTAAGTTTGGTAGCTTTTAAAAAAGCTGTTTTTCTTGAAAGGCTGTGAAGAGCTTGATGTGCATCTTTGAAGAACTTGATGTGCATCCTTGAAGAGCTTGAGGTTCATCTTGTGATTGTCCAACATCTGATCTGATCTACAAGAAATAATCAGCAAGTGCTGGTGGCTGCAGATTAAAATAATCAGATGTTGTTGAACCATAAAGGCAGGTCATTGCATTCCTCAGAAGCGCACAAATGATGTAAAATTTTCCCACAGGGCTCATTCCTATTTTAAGATTTTTTTTAAAGTCTACAAATTTGAAGTAGTTGATGATATCACCAAATATCCACTCCACTGATATCCTGACTGGGCTCATAGACTGGTTAAAAGCTTCTTCTTCTGGTCTGAGATTTTGCCTCCTTGCAAATGGGCACTGCAAATGAAGTCTGTGTGGGTAGGCAGGATCGCCATATATGCAAAGGGCCTGACCATCTGGTGCAAATGAGTGCTGTTCAAACTGTGGCAAAAGCCCAGACATTGCAAGAAGGGCACTGTCATGTCTCCTACCCTCTACTGGCCCAACAAGATTAGCTATAAGACCATTTGGGGCTACAACTGATTGGAATTTGATTGCATGCACCCTTTTATGGCCATTATAAACTGCTCTTTGGTTCCTTTGGGGTCTGCAAATTGGCCTAACTGTACCATCTATAAATCCCCAGCAGTTATCTAATACAGCTCCTTTTTCATGAATAGCATTGGCAAAGATTTGTAAGTTGGGACGAGATAACCAAGGTTGATCAAGATCTCTAAGAAGATGCCCAAATCTAACAAATATCTCATCTGCAACTAGGTTAGATATCATGCACAAATGTGGAACAGGCCTAGCAAACCTTGGAATCAAATCCACATATCTACATAGGTAAGCTAGACGTCTTAAAAGAATACAAAGAACTTCAACTGAGTCAAAAACAGTTCCGTTATAACACTTAAGCTCTTGAAGACATCTAACAATGAAGACAATGAAGACATATAACACTTTAAGACATCTAACAATGCGTAGATGTCTTCTTTCCAGAACCTAAACTCTGCCTTGCATTCGTCTTCTTCCAACTGCTCAAGGTCGAACCTCTCATAGTTCCAATTGGGGAATTGAGGATTCTTTGGCCTGTTTGCACCCTCCAGCAACAGAAGCTCTTCATCATTTACAGCACCGTCGTTATGAAGCGCGAACAGAAGGTCTCTCTCGTCTCTCTGGTTCGCCATGTTGATCCAAGTTTCTTGAAGTTTGGCGCCAAATGGTGACCATAGTCTTTTGGCAGATCGTAACAAAAATACTTGGTGTGTGACGACTACGCAACCGCGCAAGTGCCATGCCTCGCACCGTTGTCGTAGTGAGCTGCGTTGTGTGATCGTAAGTTCGCTATTACTCAAGTGATATCGACGGTGAGTAATAAGGTACAATAAAAGCAAGTATACATATCCTTTGAATTCCCAGACGGATCAAAAATGCTTTTCAAGATTCTTTTTCCATAAGTCGAATTCTTGAAGTTCTTGGTAATCCAGTGCTCATTTGTGCGATTTTTTACTTTTCGGATGATGGATTTTCTGCCACTCAAACACAAATATCCATATAAAAAGATAATGTAGAAGCACTGCTTTTGGGACCTTTGGAAACAACAGTACCCGATTTGAACACATATGTTTGTATGGAGTGGATAAAAAGTCTGGAAACTTTTCGGAACCCTTCAATTTCAGAATGCAATATAGAACCACTATACTGGAACCTTCGGAACCCTTGCAACCTGATTTTATGATATGGGTTTGGCAGTGCAATGCAAGTCTATACGAAAATAGTATTGGAACCTTTTCGGAACCCTTTACTTTCAAAAGTCAATACAGAAACACTGTATAGGAACCTTGGAAGCCCTTGGTACCTTCAGAACCCGATTTTAAGATATGAGTTCTGCAGTGCAGCAACTGTCTATACGAAATTAGTACTGGAACCTTTTCGGAACCCCTGAATTCAAGAATGCAATACAAAGGCACTGTACTGGAACCTTTGGAACCCTCGAAACCTTCGGAACCCGATTTTAAGATATGAGTTCTGCAGTACAGAAACTGTCTATACGAAATTAGTACTGGAACCCATTTGGAACCCTTCAGTTTTAGAATTCAATACAAAAGCACTGTACTGGAACCCTCGGCACCCGATTTTAAGATATGAGTTCTGCATTACAGAAACTGTCTATACGAAATTAGTACTGGAACCTTTTCGGAACCCTTGAATTCAAGAATTCAATACAAAAGCACTGTACTGGAACCTTGGGAACCCAATTTTACCATAGGTGTGTATCACATTGGCAAACAATATTATACATTAATGCCCTATTGTTATGCAAATGAGAATTTCGATTTTAGCCAATCACAGAACATGTTATATAAACTTCAGCAAGACCCCTAAAATCACGACCAAATTGCTCGAATATTTCTGCCTTACAATAATGACTCTGACTTCAACACGTTTCAACACTTGTTTTCCTCTTGGAAGGTGGAAGGATGAAATCGCCCGGAATAATATTGTTATGCTCTACCAGGAATGACACTTGCATCCTAGCAAAGGGATAACACCTGCTCAAGCATGTAAAAGTCATTTTGTTTTTAATTTGAAAAATTAGTCGTGATTTAAGGCCTATTTTGAAGGTTTCTTGAAGGGGCTTTCTTGAGAAAATCCCTGATAATTCCAGAACGGAGAGGCTGAGTTCACTCGGGTCAATTTTAAAACTTATTTCAACTTGTCTTCTATTGAATAATATACTTGTCAATATTATTGCTTTGATATTCAGGGAGCAGTGGCCTTTCAGACAGATATTGTTTTTATTGGCTCACCCGTTATGGTGGTAGGATCGCTGGTAGGACCACTGCAATATTTAAACAACAGTTCAATATTGTAAATAAAACTAAGACGCAGAAGATTTCTAGAAATAAAAAATACAATACTTTAGGAATGTTTTGCCAGCAGTCGAGTTTCCTAATCCTTTGCTGATACGCGAGTTTGGTTTTATATGATCATTTGCTTTCGCAGTTATCTTGATTGACAATAATGAAGAAAACAGAAATCCAGAAATCCATCCAGTTAATGCCGAAATTGGAGGTTTGCACAATATGTATTACAATGTATATTATTACAGAATGTTTACTCCTTTCAATGATATTCAATGATACATTTGAAGAGGAACGTTTGCTAAATCTGATTACCACAGAGAACAAGCAAAGAGATACACGGAAGACAAAAATTTTATTTGATACTTTTGTGACTTTTATTGATGCAGGAAAAGCTTCAAAACTCTTACGCATAATATCTCAAAGAAACATGGAAACGAAAAGAAAGCCTTCCAGTGAACCCTTGAAACAATTATTGGCTTATGTTTCCATTACAGGCCTTGACAAGTACTTGGACGAGTGCATTTCAATTGCAAAGAACACTGATAACATGCCTTTTCTGTGTGGAGTCGATTTTTCTTCTGTAAGTGTTCCAGTCTTCGTAAGCAGTAATATATGTTATGACACATGGCATTTCATGACACAATATCATTAATTAGTACTTGATATACATACAATATATATATACATGTACTTTTTTATAAGAAACCTCTAATAAGAAACTCAACTCTCTAATCGCCAAAAATTCCAGTACTGGGAAAATATGACTTAAGAGACTATTAATGTTTAATAACAGAAATCCTTAGCATGTTTTTACTGTATTTTCACTTGTTTCCTGTATCAGATTACTCGGAAGGTACCTCAGTAATGTCTAAACATTATAAAGGTATCAACAAACCTTTTTTAGGAATGTTCACGAGGGCAAGGTAGTTACAGACCTGTAGGAAGGAGGGGGCTTGTGCCCCCAATAATTTTGAAAACAATGGTGCTACGTCACAAGTATAGATTAGATGCATTGTTCTCTATTGTTTTGAGAACAAAAGCCCTCCCAATCTGCAGCTGCTTCCTACGGCCCTGCTTAGTTAACATGAACATTGTTATTTTATTATCGAACCATTAAAAAAACTCCTTTAACAAACCTTTAAGAACGTCTGAGTATTAAAAATCTGATAATATTAATAAACTTTCAGTACTGGCTGAAATTCTTAGTTTCTTATAAAAAAATGCGTGTATACAAGGCATATTATCAAAATGTTTAATTTCATGGCACTGAAAGGCTTTGATCAAGATTATTTGCATTTCACAAAGACCTGGCTTTATGAAAGAAGATGTCTGATACTTTTTAATACATGACATCGTGTTTCTATTAACTTGATATTCATCAGCCAAAGTGTACATTTTAGATAGTAATACAGTACATGCCTTTTCAGGTATTGCACCAAAGCGTTCTGATGCAGAAGATACTTGTTATAATCGTGTACGAGCAACAGTCGACTCAATTATTACAAAGGTATATAGCTTAATCAACTCCTCAAAACTAACATTTTCAACCGATGCATTCGTTCAGGATAACGCAAGAAAGAGGGATATTCTTTTACGAGATATTTGACAAAAAATTATAATAAGCCACGTGGCCAACAAAAGAGCAGCAATACTATGTAAGAATTCTTTGAAGTGTTACTTTTTTCCTAATATTGTTTTTTTCGTGCAAAAAAAACACACCAAATATGCGAACTAAATTAAGCTTCCCTTCTCTTTTAACAAGGTAGCATATTTCCAACTGCATTAAACATGCAAATATATTTCTTTATACTTTCCAATTTATAGAATTTTACAACAGTTCAGAAATGAAAGACGATGCTTGTTTTGGCCGGTTTCATTGAGATCCACACAGCTAGATGCAGGTAAGAATCAAAATGCAAAATCTGCTTGATTCCAGAAAAGTCTTCAAAATTATCGAACTCTTGGTCATTTTCGTATGCAGATAGAAATCTATGTATTAAAGACAAATGACGGATATATAGCGCCTAGTTTAAAAATGGAACAAAAGATGTCTGAGTGCCTTCATTGTCAAGTACATTTGATAATTTCTCGAGGTCATCAAATACAATGGAATACAATAGGCTATATTTGGATTGCCCAGGCCCCTGATTTAAGTCGCCTTATATCTCCGTCATTTGTCTTTAAGGAAGCAAAGAAAGAATATACCGAAAAATGCTTAGACGTTAAAGCCTGTAGCTCTCAAAGCATCTATCTGATTCCTATAAACTAATAATACCTGTGTAGCTAACATAGCAAATTTGTGGTTAAATTGCTAGAAAATTTGATCAAAGATTTTAGGCCCGTTTTGGAGGACTCTGAAGATGAAGCACTTTATAAGATCGCCTGTAATGTGAGAACGATCCGACTGATTTTGACAAACTACATTTTCTTATCTAAGTTGTTATTTCAGCTACACAGGTATTGTCAATCCATATGAATCTGATAAATGGTTTGAGAGCTGCAACTTTTCAAATGTCTGAACATTCTTTTTACTCACCTGGTATTTGGATACAGCCAAGGTAGAGCTATCTTTTAAATAGGTTGTTGCGTAGGTCAAGAGTTGCTTTTTTGAGGCTAAATTACAGCTCACGTTTACAAGCTTAGATTTCCAAAACATTTTATGAAACGTTATGGTTCTCGTTCTATTGCAAAAGATACACCATAACTATCACCATTAAGCAAACATAGCCAAAAAGGCATCAACAACTATGGTTACTCAATGCAGTTTTTGGTGTACTTCAGAGCCTAAATAATCCGTGGATTGGTAAAGTACGTAGGAGTTGCGAGTTACGAGTTGCTGTTTCCATCGAGTTATGAGTTGCGAGTTACTAGTGAAAAGTGAGAGTTAATGCATTTAAAATGCGAGTTGCGAGTTCCGCAAAAGAACTGCAAATTTCAATATTTTTCAGCTGAAACACCGTGATTTGTTTTGGCGAGCCCTTCTAAAATCAAAGAATTAAATAAAATCTATGAATTGACAACACGAGATTTGAAAATGGTTACGAAAATCAACCGAGATATCCAAATGGCCTAAAAATGAATTGTCATATTCATTTCTTTATAAGAAACTTGACTCTGATCTCCGTAGTATGGGTTCTTAGTTTTTCGCCTAATACTTGTAGTAAAGAAGAGTTTCTTTATTTAGAACTACTAGAAAGAAACACATCATAAGCAAACATTAATCTTTTAGTATTATTTGAGTTTGCAATAAAAAATTTATCTGAAACACTTTGCAACTCATAAGCAAAGATGGAACAAGTTTCCTAACTTCGAATTGACCTCTGGTCGCTTCTGGTAGAGTTTCTTAATTTTCTGGAACGAGGCTTCTAGTTTCTTATAAGCGGTTTCTTGTATAAAAATGCGAGTACATCAGGCCAGACTGAAGTAAATACAAAAAATCACACTGAAACTATATCAGGCCCGAGTGGTGTATCACTCTTTCGAAAAGACTTACGAGATTTGAAAAGCAAAAGTGTGCATACGGAATTGTTACCGATTTCTGCAACAGCAAGACATTTTTTGCCAAAAAGTACTACTCAGCCGGCAAATCGGCGTCAAATTAACGTCGAAAAAACGTCGATCAGCACCGTTCTTTGCGTCGCTTCGACATTGATAAAAGGTCGATAATGAAATTTGAAAAGACGTCGATATATCAACGTTGTACAGACGTCGCTTTCTGACGTTGTACAGACGTCGCTTTCTGACGTCGATTTCACGTCATATGGACGTCATTTAGACGGCCTCAGACGTCTGTAGACGCCATCTTTATTGACACCGTATCTATATTTTAATTTGTATATAAAGTCTTCGTGATCATTACGAGGGCAGAATGTACAAGGCTTCTATCCAGTACACAACTGAACGGTAACAAACAGCTCATTTCATGGCATCAGCTCAAGCACTGCAAGTCGAGTGGGTTCCAAATGTAGTTCGTCAAAATAGCGACCAAATCAAGACATCGATTCAACGTTGATATCTCAACGTCTTTTCAACTTTCATTATCGACGTCTATTAGACGTTGATATCTAGTCATTTAAGAATGTGACGTTTTTTCAACCACATCTCGACGTCGATTTAACGTCGCACGCCGGCTGGGTAGAGGAGTGTGATACCTGGCCTACAGCGGCTTCTTATAAAGAAAATTATAAAGGCTTAAACGTCAACTTGGGACCTTGACTGCTGTTCCTTGCTTTCAGGTTTCTGCTGCATAGCTGCTCAGCAAGACCGAAATAAATTTTGCTACATGCAAGAAACTTTTAATCCGAATCTTAGGTCCGGGGTTGTACCAGGTTTCTTAAATTTGAGCGCAATTTCGTATCAAAACTTTTTTAATAATTGTCTTAATTTTTGGTGCTATAAATGTCGGAAAAACGCTTTGCTTACGAAAGGGAATCAACACAATTGATTTGTGACTTCAAAAAACCCTTTTATTTGGCAGTAAAAGCAATATTTCAAAAGAAAATAGGCAACTCGCAACCTTCGTTTCAACTCGCACTTTTCAATCTAACTCGCAATTTTCATTCAACTCGCAACTCGCAAATCCAGTGCAACTCGTAACTCTCACAATAAACGCAAATCCAGTGCAACTCGTAACTCGCACAATAAACGCAACTCGCAACTCGCAAAATAAATGTAACTCGCAACTGCAACTCGCACCATACCATATCGCAATGATCCGGTTCTTGCTTGAAAGAAGAAGATTACAATGAAACGAACCCCGGTCTTCCTTGTGCAACTAGGGAAAGGTGCACAAATGAAACCAAATGTTCTCACCTCATGACAGCTTCGACATTATAAGCCTGAATTATACTCAATGGGCTGAAATATAACTATAATATTTAAGACTTTCATTGACTTAACAATAACTAAAATTGTTGTCTTGTTTTGCTTTATAAATATATCTAGTAATAAACAGCTTTGGTGGAGAACGAAGATCGCAGCTGATGATGTGCATTCCCAGGGCAGATGAAAGCTTTTCGTGCTTGGAGAGAATATATCCGTCAGGTGAACTTTCTGAGTTGCAAGAGTGTTTTAGGAAATCAACCTTTTCAAATCTGAAAATCAATAGTCTTAAAATGGTAATCTTAAATTAAAGGTATATTAGAATGTTACTTAACGTAAAGATGACCAGAAGTGGGGTGGCTGGTGGCTGCAAGAGCAGAGGCAACAAATTGCTATTTGTTCTGTCTGAAATTAAAAGCTGTTTTTATTAACAGGTGATGTGATTCCTTTGCTGCAACGATCAAACTGTCCTTACTCTCTTCATCAACTCAATACTTTTTTATTTAGAGGTAGTTATATTGTGGAATTCGATCCGTTGGGTGTATTTATGTGATACAGCTACATTGAGCATCTCTTGTGGTAATCGGGAAATATTTGCATCAAATGTGAATTACCTGAGTTAAAAGATGAGATCTCGTAAGTTTTAAGAAACCCTATTGTATTTGATAATGCGACGTGTGCCGAAAGAAAGCAAAGACACAATGGCGTGTTTAGGTTTTCAATGTCCTATATATAGTACCGCACCATGAATGCATGAAGGTATTATAGTACCGCACCTATTTAAAGTACCGCACCATGCCCCCAGTGCCCCCCACCTGCTACGTCTCTGGCTCTGTGTCCTAGTTTACTCAAGATGGTGGTCTTCCAGGGTTCATAATCTGTCGAGAGTACTTCTTTTTTATTGTTCTGAATGGAAAGATTACAGCCAGCCAACACAAAGCAGTGGGACAAAAAATTCCCAGATTTTGCTATTGACTTTAATCACATAACATATAGCATTTTTGGCATTTAAAGAGTGTAGTGAATGATTGAAGGTTGTTAAACATTTTAAGCATGATAATTTCCTTTGTCGCAGATTTGGAGGATGTTCATCAGATTCGAAATGCCTTGAATCGAGCGCAAGAGACCCACAACACAGTACTGGAAAGAACGTAAGTTGTTTTCGTCTGTGTAGATTGTCTCCAGAAATTTTAGAATAGTCATCTAGATACAAACTTCAGGTGCGTCAGGTGTCCAGAAAATTCGAAACTTTGTTCAATCAATTCATATTGAAATTTACAAACTTGGGTAATTAACTACAGCGGTAATTATTTCCTCGTGCTTCATGTCGGAGGGGTCCCTGTAGACACTGTCTTGTAGTTTGCCTTTTGAGCTGTGTTTTAGATCATTGACACTTCATTCTATACATCAGAGAAATTGCAGCTAAACATACAATCTTTTGTTAATTGGCCGCAATTGTAATCTCCTTTTCATGATACTAGCATACTGGACTCTTCGCATATTTAATACACAGGCTGGAAGTTCAAGACAATCCCAGGCAAAACATCCAAGATCAAGATGCAGTAAGTAAACTATGGAAATATTGTGTGGCTCTGTGTAGGGCCGTAGGAACCATAACCATCTTTAACTTAGAGAGGCACGACACTCTAAGGGCACTTCGTTCATTAAGCACAAGGAGCCCTTTCTGAAACAAACAGGGCACTTTTTCGTGTATTGCAAAATATGGAGGGGCACGTGCCCCCAGTGCCCACCACTTGCTACGTCTCTGGCTCTGTGTCCTGGTTTACTCAAGATGGTGGTCTTTCAGGGTTAATATCTGTCGAGAGTACTTCTTTTATTATCGTCCTGAATGGAAAGATTATCATCATTACAGCCAGTCAACAAAAAGCAGTGCGACAAAAATTCCCAACTGAAGTTTTTTAATACGTCAAGAAAAATCTTCAACAAGCTCGCAAAGAATCATTTCTTTAAGTCACACAGTTTGAACACAGTTTCTTGCCAAACGTGAAAGGAACATGATCATAGAAGATTCCCAACGTTTAGGGGGGGGGGGGCTTAATATTGGTTTTGCCCGAATATGATTTATTCATTTAGTTAAAATACCCCATGTAGCCTGAAATACCGCAGATTTCATTTACATAGACTAGACTAGCTGTAAATAGAAACATCATTGAAACCCTACGAATAGAATGCACATGCGATCTATGATTTAAACTGTGCATATTAGCGTCATTATGGCATTCAGTAACTTTGCTATGATCTATTGGAGAATAAACTTACAAGTGGACCTCGGAGCATACATAGTTACATGTAATTTCCTTGTAGACTGGACCTTCAACGGATCAAAATTCATCAATGATACTGGATATGGAAACGGTACGCCCTTTCTTCTGTTGTAATCTGTCATTTCTATAATAAGAATACAATTGGTTGAATTCAGGCAATCATAATTTGGTTGTTTCCTTCATTTTGGGCCCAGGGGGGGGGGGGTACTTCCATATATGTTGGTACGGGACATGCCACTTTTTAGGTGCTTTTCTCAAGCAAAAAATAGATTTTAGGGTATCATTTTCGTAAGATCAAAAATAGACAAAATCGGCCAAGGTTTATTTTACCCATTTCGAGTCATGTGACCTTACTCTTGGGAAGTTTTGGCATTATGATCATTTGTTTGCATGCATGGCACAAGTTCTCATGGCTCAAAATATGTTAAAGAATGCAAAAGATGTTTTATCAAGAGATTGATCATTTGACTTTAAATGGGTGTAAACAAACCTTCACCCATTTTGTCTATAGTCATAAATTTGTGCGTTAATTCAAATGCTGCTAATGTGCTTATCTTATGGCAAAGGTTGCAATAAAGTATTACCAATTCAATTCTAGATTTTAAGAAGGAACAGAGCAGCAAAAGTTATCGAGGAGCCAGCAGATGGAGGTGTGACTGTTTCAGCAAGAGGAAGAAACAACATTGTGAGGCGAGTCTTCTCAAGAGGATGCCGATTCCAGGTAGAAACACAACAATAGTTACAGATAAGACGGACATTAGAGCTTTCAAACTGTAATTTATTTTTTGTCAGTTAACAAGATGGACTAATATGAACGACAAATTGGAAAGGATGCCATCGCTATATTTATGCATACCTTTGTTATCAATCAATTCTCCACTCGGTAAATTGCCAGTGGAAATGCATATGTAAGAAGCAGCAGGGTAAATCGGCCTGCTGTTTAAGAAATTTTTGGTTTTTAGACTCTTGATTCAAATCCTTTTGTTTGACATTTCAAATTCCCTTCGACCATTTCCATGGGTGACAATCGATGCTTATATAAATAAATCCCATTTCAGGCGATNACAGATAAGACGGACATTAGAGCTTTCAAACTGTAATTTATTTTTTGTCAGTTAACAAGATGGACTAATATGAACGACAAATTGGAAAGGATGCCATCGCTATATTTATGCATACCTTTGTTATCAATCAATTCTCCACTCGGTAAATTGCCAGTGGAAATGCATATGTAAGAAGCAGCAGGGTAAATCGGCCTGCTGTTTAAGAAATTTTTGGTTTTTAGACTCTTGATTCAAATCCTTTTGTTTGACATTTCAAATTCCCTTCGACCATTTCCATGGGTGACAATCGATGCTTATATAAATAAATCCCATTTCAGGCGATGTACAATTATGTAGGCTGCCAGCCCAATCAACCCCTGTACTTTCAGCTTGTTGAAATGGGTGGAAGGGTGATCAACCAGCAAGAACCGATCAATGAAAACATGACGGTTAACATCAGGACAATCGAGGTGAGTATGTTGCTTGGAAGAAAGTTTCAATAATTTAGCGAATTAGCGAATATGCGTTAATTTAGCAGACAATTTGTGCTTCTGTTTGTGCAGCTGCTGCGGAGGAAATGCGATTTAATTTGCCATGTGTTTGATATAGTTGTATAGAAAAAGCTTCAACTCGAGAGGTTGACACTTTCTTTGAGTAGCTTTATGGTGCAATAAAGTCAAGATTAGATGTTGTTACAAAATCAGCAGCTTCTCATTTTAGTGTGCCACCTTCAAGACAGTGTTTGATTTAGACATGATTCAAGTTTTAGGGTCTATCTTCAAATTTAGTAATCTGTTGGATGAATATTTGAAACTTTGGAGGGACTCACTGCTCAAGCATTATTGACTATAGCAACCCGCTCGAATTTTTTGATTTTTTCATTAACTCATTGTAAGCAGACTGTTCTTGGTATCCTTGCTGTACCAGTCTTCCCTTATCAAAGACCATTCATGAACAGAAGTTGCCGTCATCTCTATCAAGTTTGAATGTTCTAATACTGATATTTTCTAATAGCTACACAGAGAAGTTTGCTTAAAATGTTAGCCAGATTGATTCATTAGTTATAGAACAGACTGTATCTTAGAAACAGCAGATTCTGAAATTATAATCTTTGTTGTCCTGTTGCCAGGTGAACGAAGAAGAGCTACTGACCTCCATAAGCAGTGACTTTGAAGCTACAGTGAGTTGTGAATTAAGTTTTATGCAACTTAACGAAATACTAGGTCCTATCGGTACCATCGGTACTTTACTCCAAAGCTACCAAACATTGAAAAGAAATAAATGTTTCTCATCTTAATTTGTGCAAGTCTTTATTCAATACTTAAATAATTTTCATTAACTCAATTATTTTTTCCTTCTACAGTACAATTAAATGAGAAACATAAACTGTAATTAAGTCAATAAACTGGGTGGGTAAAAGAAATGTATAGACATTTGAAAGCCTGTAGCTCTAACCATCAATCTGATTCCTATAAAATGATACCTGTGTAGCTAACATATCAACTTAGATAAGAAAATATAGTTTGTCAAAATCGGCCGTATCGTTCTCTTTTACAAGTGATTTTTTTTATAAAAGTGCTTAATCTCAAAATACTTCAAAACAGGCCTAAAATCCGTGATAAAATTTCCTAACAATTTAACGCAAAGCTAACATCTAAAAATTTGTTTGACTAACCTGGTATTCATCAGCTTATTCTACTTTACAGCAAGTACATTTTCGCAACGAGCTTCGAGCAAGAGATGAGCTAGGTAAATATACTTACTTATATGCAACAATTCAACACGAGACTCACGTGAGACCAGGAACTATACCCTGTTCTTATCTTATGAAAAGTATCTTCTAGGCAGCATAAAATCAAAACTTTCAATAACGTACTGTTCTTCTGCATTTGGTAAAAATCTCATCATGGATCGGCGTTACATCGAATTGCATCCCTTCGAATATTGGCCTATTTTCAAGTATATTTTGGGAACGCTACAAATAAGATATACCTTTGAAAATAGATTGCACACCCCTCTGGGCATTCTATCACAGGAAAATAAATAGAAAATAAAGAAAACTTTTCTCAAAAATAGCAAATCGCTTTGTCATATCCGAAAACTGCACCTTTTGTGTAAAGATATTTCCCCTGCAATCTATTCTCAGAGGTGTGCAATCTGCTCTCAAAGGTATTTCGACTTTTTTTTACTTTTAGTAATATTTTTGGCATAACAAACAATGAATCTACTGTATTTCTTCTGTAAATAAAGGAAATGAAAATCAAGATCAAGATCAAGATGAAGTGATAGGCGACCATGGGGGCAACCAACCTGCAGCAGAGGAAGTAAGTAGATATATATATATATCTATTTTAGATATATTCTCATAAGCTCCTTCTCAATATGTAATAAAATACTGTAGATATATAGACTCATGTATTAAACTAGAAGAAACACATTTGTTGAACGTTTCGGCGTAACTTCACCAGTAATTAACTTCTCAATCTAGATACATCGTACAAATCAATATAGAAATACAATAAAAAAATGGAAAACAGTAGCCTAAGGGGGACTTATCTGATACAATGTGCGAAGAAAGATGCTAAAATAAGGGTTTAGGATGTGGCAGCGGAAAGATAAAATGAGCGCAGAGTTAAGAACTGCCGAAGTCGGCGGCGGTGTCTGTCTAGTGGGAGCTGAAAAAAACGTGTGTATATTAAAACCAGATAATAGAGCAATATATAGCAATAATATATGTATATATAAATGCTGGCCTCCAACTGCTTTTCCAGATTTCACTCCACGATCTGTGGAGTTGATTTCACAGTATGAACCTTCTGCATTAATGTTGTTCAGGAATCTTTTAGCCGGGTTTTTATACTGTTGTTTCTTGTAGGGTGTCCAACAAGAAATTGAACCGCAAAGCCCGCAAAACTACCGAGAAGACGATTTTGGTGAACTAATTAATATGTTTTAAAGACAAAATTTTATTAGTGAAGATATTAGAACAGTCACTAGAAAGGGCTCATTCCACTCTAAAATTGCTAAAGAAACATGCGTAATTAGAACGACAATTTAAAGGTTATCACCTCACCTTGCTGGGTGTATTCTGATAACTCAACATTTCGCAAATGGTATTATTTTATATGCCTGTATCCTTCCTAGCTCTCTCGCCATTCGAACACGTGAATCTCTACTGCATTCTATAAGAATGATTTTTGGGAACTGCTGAACATTTAAGTTCCACACACTTCCTATCGGTGTTCCACCCTTTGGATTTCGTTCTCGTTAGAAAAGTTTTTTTTCGACAAATTCATTGTCTTTAACTTGTATTCATTCAAGTTAAAGATTCAACAAAAGTATTTACAGAGAGATATAAAGTAAACATTTCGAATTCCATCAACATGTTCCAGATTTTGCAAAAAGAACTATTCTTGGACGTTTTAATTAGATTATTCATTTTCCTTGTTATGGTTTTGTTCACTGCTGTGTATTGTAGGTTTCTGTTGTTAAGTCTGTTAATTCTGTTAGTGTTGATCAAGCTTTGTTGTTTGATTTTTCTGCAATATCACCAATACGAAAGAGACGTCTATTTTCTAAATCTTTAACTCGTTACTGGATGGGCTATCTATGCCCTCTTTTGGATGCCGGATGGAGGGCTAAAGCCACTAATCAGAGTAACCAAATCTGGTGTGCCAATAGCTCTATGCATATATAGCATACAGTAAAAACCCGCGTATAAGAACCTAGTGGATTAAGAACCTGCAGGCTGAAATTGTCCAATTAGACTACCATTTTATAAGAACCAATCCATTGTATTCATTGCTTAAAAACCCAGGCTTACTTGCAAAATGATAGGTTCTTATACGCGGTTAATTACTGTATCTCTATGCCTTAATATACATTCTAAAGCCCTGAAAAGGAGAGCTAAATTTACCAACAACATAAATATCATACCGTATATGGAGCAGAATTTCAATCATGACTTGGTAATCATGATAATTAACATTATTCTGCACAAGAAATTTATAAAAGATTGCAACTTGCAATTTTTGCCCTTCGAAATACATGACAATTTAAGGCCACAGTTTTTCATGAACAGCCATTGAAAAAATGGCACTATCATTGACAATCAAATCACATAAAAACTGAAAATTGTTTGCAAAAGATGCATCCCGACAGAAAACTACGGCTGGTTATTTGAAATTAAATAGCAAGTTTCAAATGAACTTTTCGAATAGTTGCGACGAAATTGCTTATTCAGAACAGTGTTGGGAAACAAAATATTGACATTGAATGAAATTGCGATATCTTGCTATTGCTGGTACGGAGGAGGAGGAGATAACTTAATTTTATGCCTGAGAGCCCTGTATGTCAATCGGCTTTTATAACTTTACGAGTTATCGTAACAGGCTTTTGCCCTAAAGCCGACGAAACACACTTGCTGCGACATTCTTTGCGCGATGCGTCACGTGCGTCAAAGTTGAATTAAAGAATGCGTCAAGAAGGACGCTTCAAGTGTGAATTCAGCTTACGCAATAATCTATTGGTTGGTCTCCCTGTGATTAGACAGTGATGAAATCTCTGCATGCCGTGATATGGTTCTGTATGTCAAGACTCCTATTTAGTACACCTGCGTATTACAATGTGTTGAATAGGTGTTAAATGATGTTCTATATTCTATATTGATGTTCTATATATTCTGTGATTTTCTGCATGCCGTGTTTTTGGCTTGGTATGCCGTCNTGCACGCAGCCTTACCGTGATATACAAGTCTAAATCAATCAGTACTGCATTAAGCAAGGAAAATCGTTATTTATTTCAAATCGAAGTGCAACTGCGTATGGAACGCCATTTTCACAAAAATGACATAATATAGGATTATGTTACATAAACTAGGATTATGTGCACATAAACTAGGATTATGTTACATAATCCTATATTATGTCGACATAATATAGGTTTATGTGACATAATCCTAGTTTATGTGCACATAATCCTAGTTTATGTAACATAATCCTATATTATGTCGTGATAACCCATATTATGTCGACATAATATAGGATTATGTACATAAACCTATATTATGTGCACATGATATAGGTTATCACGACATAAACCTATATTATGTCGTGATAACCCATATTAGAAAAGGGGGTCCGGGGGCGAAGCCCCCGGGAAAATATTCAAGACCACGCCCTTTTTATATTTGGGAAACGCGCTTTTTATTGCTAAGAAGCACCCTTATTTGTCCTCAAAATGCAGGATCTAACTACCTAACCCCTCCTTTGACAATTTCTCTACGGATTTGGACGAATAGGAAAACCGACTTTGGGGAGAAGTGGGGGGGGACGAGTCCCCCCGTGGAGCCGCCACTGCATAAATTCATCCTCCTTCAGGCAAGAACGTCGAAACAAATTCGTTCCAAGTTTCGGCTATCCCTCGATGTATCAGGAACGAAATAGTTTCAGTAAAATTATGTTTTAAACAAATACTTGAGTCTCCTGAGATTTTTCATTTCCCTGCAGCTTCACAGATGTAAGCATTCAAAGGGTATCAGGCGCACGATCAGGCGGCTCATGTCTGCAGTGCAATGCCGCGGACAAGGATATCAGACAGAGGCTACCAGTTTATGCAGTGTCAGCATACAAGCTTTGCTTCGTTGTTGCGCAGACTCAATTTTCCCTTTGAGGAGGAGTTTGAGACTGCACGCATGCTACTCATTTCCTTACGCTTCCAGAAACGGATTAGCCTCGTACTGATTCAGCATTGCTTATCACCTGCTATTTCTTCCCGGGGGGGGGGGGGGTACTTTGCTTTTCAATTGTCTGGGGGTGTCCCCACNAAGAGGCGAAAACGATACCCTGAAAAACGGCACGTCCCCGTCGGACAAATATACTAAGTACCCCCCGGGTATTTCTTCTTGAAACCACCGTGCCTAAAACGCCACAAAAAGCAGTCTTCCTGAACTGCCGCTATCAGTACTCAGATAAATGTTTCTTCAAGTCATATTTGCAAAAATCTCCTTCTACTGAGCCAATTTTCTGTTTGTTTGGAGATGCAAAAGAACTCGTAAGTACGCTAGCATCTTTCGAGATTTTGTTTATTTCAGCCGTTTCAGCATATCAATACTAATGTCGCCTTCGACGGTCTTTGTTTGCTTTTGGTGGAAAGTAAAGTTATAGGAAGGACTAGCCAATGAGAGTACGGTTATTCAAATCCTGCTTTCTGCTTGGAAGGTAAGAATCGCAAGAATCGTATGCCGATTGAGATTTTTGTCCGGTTTTACAGCTCTAGGGAAACAAACCTCACTGAAACGAAAGCAACAACCGCAATTCAATAAGATGAGCGAAAGTTGAGGGCCTTTGTGAAGCAAGGCTATAGACTCTCCAGAAGCATAAGAATATTCTAATTTATTGGCCCAAAACAACTACAACGAATGCAATAAGTCTAAAAAATATATTGCCTGCTTGCCTCGTATTCATGCAAAACTAAAAACAGATCAGAGGCTATTTGGCCTAGATGAATTATGCGCGCCATTTCCTGTGGCCAAACTCGCTTTTATTGAGGCGAAACGTCTTACGAAGAGTGATCTCAGGACGTATCAAGCAAGTAGCAGCGAAAATAGTAAGAATGGCAGCTACAGAAACAGTAAGTATGCACCATCAAATCATATGCGAACTGACGTGTGACGAGACCAACTCGCAATAATTCTGGTCTCCTCTGCGACGACCAACTAAAAAAGGGCCTCTAAAATGTGATGTGTTTTCCAGGTCATCCTGTTCTCTGCACAGTTATCAGCCCCTGTGTCGAGTAAGGCATTTGAAACATCGGGCTTATCGTAACACTTTGTAAAATTTGTAATGTAAAGAAAGCATTTACTCTAAAAAGATTTCTTCTGACAACTATCCAATCAAAATACATCATGTCCATGACATTGGAATCCTTATTGTATAGACTGCAATACTGTATTGTTTATTCAACCAATCAGACACAATGAAAATGGTATTTCAGCCAATCAAAACGATGTTGTATGTAGATATACAACATTCAGGACACACGGGTGAACAAAGAGGAACAAAGTGTTGCAGATCTACAACATTCAGGATACAAAGCGGTACGAAGGTGTTGTAGAAATACAACATTCAGAGCGTATGAGTTAAAAGAAAAAGTGTCAAGATTTATTTGATCAGATTTACATAATACAATCAAATTTTAGAGATTTTTCAAAACCTTACACACATATGTTTATGTCTTCTAGTATGTAGTCAAGGAAGAATGGCAAGAAATTCAATTTATGACTTTTTATGTTATTTAGGATTCCTCAGACAAGAAAGAATGGACTTTGGAACAAGACACAGAGCTACGATTTGAAGTAGAATTACAATGTGACGCAGAACTCACAGTATGTACATATTTTTTAGACCCTGCCAGATCATGCTTGATGCAGTACAAAAGAGATAACACATTTTACCCCAAGTTCTCTTCCATATGTATTATTGTTTGTTAGTTTTCCAAGAATATTATTGTAATATTATTTGAATTGTCCTCTTTTAAGACTTCAAAATTTATAAAAAACCAGAAGAAGACTTCTAAAAACTTGACACTCTCGCCTGGCACCAGATAACCTGTGCACCCTTACAAACCATATGCATTCACACAAAAAACAATTCAAGACACTATATAAGAACTTGTCTCAAGCTGATGATTAATTGTTTGAAGTTTTAAAAGTGATTGATTTTAAGCATGTGTAGAGATGGTTTTTTCACTTGCTGTTGAACTGTATATTAAATTTTAGTTGACGCATGGTCAAGCCGAAATCTTTGGAACAGAGTTGGTGAAAAATAAAGTCTATTCATTTAGATCTGGGGACAAAGTTGCAGTTTTCACATGGCATGGCTGTACATTAGAGGTATGTTGAGATTTTACGATATAAAATTAGGTTGCCCTATGAAAAGAGCTTCGCAAAGCAGATTCAATGAATGTCTACCCTTCTGGAAAGGAAATTTTCTAGGTGGCCAGAAATGAAGAATTGCTCTTTTAAAAATTCACTAAAATTTGATCATGCTATTGATTTTAAAGAGAAACACTGAAGATAAAAGCAATCAATGACAAAGTATAGTATAAGCCTTGTGCACATGAACACTGTTTATTTTTTGCCTAAGAATCTTAAGAATTCTTGATATTTTAATTGCTCTAAAGAATTCTCAACAGAAGAATGTGAAGAATTCTTGAAAATTCGTGGGAATTCTTGAAAATTCATGGGAATTCTTGAAAGTTCGTGGGAATTCTTGAAAATTCTTGTGAATTCTTGGGAATTCTTGAGAATTCTTGTCATCAATAGGTTGTTGTAGTAAAGATATACCAAATTTCCTGCTTAAGATTAACACATTATTTTGTAAAGTTTTATCACATTATAAGAAAAGCTGCTCAAGGCAAAATCTCTTTAATTCTGAGCCATAATTGGTTAGCTTTCTGATTTATTTGCAGCTCGGAGGACAGTTAGAAGCAGCATACGTATCATCAGAAACTCCCATGGTAATTTATTTAAACCTCCATGTTGCAATGGAACAACTCAGAGAGAAAGCAGAGAAAAATAATCCACAAACAATAGGACCTAGGGTAAGGATGCTGTGTCATTTGTGGTTATTGTTTTGAGAAATCTGGTTGATTTAGCCTGCCTCCATGAGACATTTCCGCAAACAAGCATGGTTGTTTTAGCCAACCTCGTTTGGAAGATTCCACCAAACAGTTTTGTCAATACTGCTTACTGTCAATGAACTTCTGATTAATTTTCAATGTTGCATTTGCAGATTTATATGTAAATTAATTATGAAACAATTATATCTTTAATCTCAAGACGCAGGACCAGAATCAAATCAGGGTTCTCTTTAATCTCTATTACACTAATTTCACATGCTGTAGAATTTGTTTGAAAAAAGCATAAATTTTTACGGATATGCCTCCCACTGACACAAAAATGGCACAATTTGAAAACGGTGTTGCATAAACACTCAAAAACTATGAAAATAAATTTCAAGAACATAGCTTGTTTAAACCATAGATATACAGAAATATCATGAATTGTATATCATGAAAAGATTTATAGTGTACGGTTCAAGAGGGCACAGCTATTTATAGAAAACAGGCATCAGTTTGGTCTTTTGCGCCTTTTCTTTTCAGTGCTTACTAGTTTTGCTCACTAGGGCATCTTCAGAGCAACTGATTAATTTTAAGTATTAACCTCTATTTATAGTATATTGTATGTCCATATATATAAGGTTAATTAGGTTAAACATATCATTTTTGTCCTTATAAGGTAAAGAATCTTNGTTTGAAAAAAGCATAAATTTTTACGGATATGCCTCCCACTGACACAAAAATGGCACAATTTGAAAACGGTGTTGCATAAACACTCAAAAACTATGAAAATGGAACATTTATCTCTTGAGGGATAAATTTCAAGAACATAGCTTGTTTAAACCATAGATATACAGAAATATCATGAATTGTATATCATGAAAAGATTTATAGTGTACGGTTCAAGAGGGCACAGCTATTTATAGAAAACAGGCATCAGTTTGGTCTTTTGCGCCTTTTCTTTTCAGTGCTTACTAGTTTTGCTCACTAGGGCATCTTCAGAGCAACTGATTAATTTTAAGTATTAACCTCTATTTATAGTATATTGTATGTCCATATATATAAGGTTAATTAGGTTAAACATATCATTTTTGTCCTTATAAGGTAAAGAATCTTCTTGTTGTTGTTCTTGGCCACGTTCTCTAATGAATAGATGGATACACGATAATATCCATCAATTAAACATTTTAAATTCGCTTCAAGAATAAATAAGCTGAACAAAATTTGGGGCATGGACTTTATTAATTTTTATATTTTCATTGATTGTAGCTCATGATTGATTCAGTGATATGGTTTATTTTAACAAAATTTAATAACTATTAAATTTAGTGCTTTCTTATTTTTAGGTCATGATATGTGGTCCAACTGATGTTGGTAAATCTACCTTGTGCAGGCTTCTTCTAAATTACGCAGTACGAATGGGAAGGAGGCCAATATATGTTGATCTGGATCTTGGACAGGTATGTGCTGGCCTTTACGTTGACGGCAAAACAATAGCTACAAGGCAATGCGAGAGAGCAAGCTGAAAATGTGTCTTTCAAATTTTACAAATTGTTCTGTTTTTTTTTTCGAGCAACTCTAACTAAGATCTTCCAAGAATTGTCTTCTTACATTCTTTAGAAAGTTATACATTTCAGTGGTTATTAGAATATCACTATTGTCTATGTCATCCTCTGAGAATTTCCATCTTGCTCTTTCTTAGCATTTGTTAAAGTTATTTTACCAAAATTTTAAAGCTCTGTGTAATTTTCAAATTTCCTTTTTTTTCAGGGCTCAATTGCAATTCCGGGAACTTTAGGTATGTACTTTACTTTTATGACTACAGCAACTTTTTACAATGGAATAATGAGGCTAAACATGCAACAAAAACTGCAAAGTTTGTTTCCAATGAGAAAATGGAGGAAGCAAAGTGTTTTTGCAGGCTCTTGGTCATTTACTAGGCCCAAGCCCTTTTCTAGAGAATTTGAAAACAGAGCAGCGGCTGGCAGTCTAAAATACTCGGTGACAAAAGAGGAGTGATGCTACTCTAGAATAAGTTTGATAAAACTTGCAGAATCCTACAACCTGAATTCACATCTTGGTTTTTCTATATTCAAGGAAATTGCAGTAATTTTAAAAAAGAAATTCTTATTTTTGCCAGGACAAATAATTTATTCTGGCAAAGTAATCGAGAGCAAGAAATTGTATTTTTCTTAAATTTGCCCTTGTTTTCGTAAGAGGCCATGAGCCATGAAGTTCACTTTGTTATCGCTGAGAATTTTTGGATCACTAAACTGCCTCCTGACACAACTTTTTTCCGAAGTTGAGCAATTGTTGGGGGCATTTTAGGAGCTTTGAAGAGTCAACTTGTGCTTTTTTATCCATGTCAAGGTTGATCTGATTTAATTTTCACTCTGGCATCTTTTTTATCATTTTTCATCTTGATTTCTTATTTGCGCTTCAATTTTAGGAGCATTACTCGTGGAAAGACCAGCTGATATAGAAGAGGGTATGCAGTCTGTTTTAATATAGTTGAAATTATTTACTGATTTTGGAGTCGTGACGAAATATCGTGAGCGATATATTACAGGACTGCCGCCAACTAAGTAATCAGGGGTGTAAGAGAGAAAGGGGCTAGAAAAGTGAAAAAACTTTTAAGGCAGGGAAGTCACAATAAAGGGGCAATGGACTGCGGGGCAATGGACTGCATTGCATTCTCCTCATTTCTTGCTACTAAAACATAAGAAAACTCTTTTCTGAAAATTTAACAATATCGCCATGCGAGCAAGAAGGAATGATCCTATTGCGGAAGAATGGCAAAATTGAAAACTTAATTGCTTTCAGCATACGTTCGAAAATATACACAAAGGTCTAGTGATAATCCTCATTAATATCCATATATTTTGAATTGTCCGCTAAAATTGAATTTCCTGATTTGGAAATTAATTTGAAGAAGAATAGTTTCAGGACAAAATAGTCATAAATCTTAAAGTATAACTCGGTCACCACTTAAATTGGTTGTCTATGTCCTTGAAAAAGCTATTATGTTATCTAGGACTCAAAATCTAGGACTCAAGTTTTTGGCTAAAATTTGATACCTTGCAAAACACTGTGGCTCAAAATATGATGTTTATGCCTCAGTTTCGCCATCGCTCTCCTGAAGAAATAAAAGATCGATCAGCGATTAAATTTATTTGATGCAGCTAAACAGAAGAGAACATTTAAAGATCAGCAACAGAATCAAATTTTCGTGATGTTTCAAAGTGTTTCACTTCTTATTGGCTCACCCGTTGGATGCAGGTAATTGCTTTAAATAAAAGCCAAGTTTCAATACTTCTTTTCCCAGGTTTCTCCTTACAAACTCCACTGGTTTACCATCATGGTGTAAATAATCCAATGGCTAACGTCAAATTATATACGACACTTGTTGAAAAAATCTCTGAAGTTATTCATAAAAGATTTGATCAGAAGGAGAAAGGTAAGTCTCTCTCATCTTGTAGCATTGTCCGACGAAATATTTTACTTCATTGGAGCAAGGGTGTCAGGACACCGATTAAGTAATCAATAAATAAATAGTTACTTACATTGTTNTTCACTTCTTATTGGCTCACCCGTTAAATGCAGGTAATTGCTTTAAATAAAAACCAAGTTTCGATGCTTCTTTTCCCAGGTTTCTCCTTACAAACTCCACTGGTTTACCATCATGGTGTAAATAATCCAATGGCTAACGTCAAATTATATACGACACTTGTTGAAAAAATCTCTGAAGTTATTCATAAAAGATTTGATCAGAAGGAGAAAGGTGAGTCTCTCTCTCATCTTGTAGCACTGTCCAACGAAATATTTTACTTCATTGGAGCACAAATTTCAAGGTAACTGTTGTTTGCGGTAAAATTTCCTTCAAAAAATTCTCTTGACTACATATCGTAGTCTATGTCAAGGAAATGAACAGTGCAAACAACTATTTATCTGTTTGGTTTTCAGGACTTTGAAGATAACTTTTGTGAATGATGAAATAGATTTTTTGATGGGCAAGAAAAATATCCTATGGCCAATAATTATTGGAAGCATTTTCGAAAAGCGATGCTTTCGTACTCTCGCATTTTCTCAATCTCGTAGCGAATTATTTTGATCTTGTGACATCTAGAAATCCTTCTACAATAGGAGTAATATTTTCTCTAAAAGCAGGCAGATTTGTTAGCTGCATGTTTCTATTTCGAAAGGGATGTTAATTGTAGTTAATTAACTTCCGGCTAGTACCCAATGATACCTCATACTGTATGTATCCGCAGTTGATAACCTCACGTTCAGGATTGCGTAAGAGAAAACAACTTTTCCACACTCTTATGCACCTTTATATTCTGTGAGTATTTCACTGGTTCAACTTAAGGTAAAAAGGTGAAAGTTGGTACGGTCCTAGTAGTTGCCAATCCCGCCGTCAATGCAGATAATCGTGTGTTTCAAACTAACGGCTGCCGCCTCTGGAAATACTACACTGTTGGCCAAAATCCAGCCACCCTGCAAATTGGTTTTTTGTGTAGTCCCATGCGACTGCTCTGCCTATTTTGTCATTTTCAATCGTTTCAGGTCACATTTTCATTCAGATTCCCAATATTGACGTTATCTTGTGAAATTATACGCCATTTATTTCTGACGTGATGATAACATTTATAGGAACCCTTGGGCATAATAGTAGTCCAATCGATAAGTGGGTGTGGGTTGGCCAGGAGCGAAATGGTACAAAGCTGGAATTTACACTAGTCGCTGGAGAATGTTTTTCTCTACAACATATCCAAAAATCCACCAAAATTCGCTTGGGGGAAAAAGGTTTTATAAAACACTAATTCAATCTTTTTGCCATCCATGAATATGTTTTTGTGAGCTTTTTAGCCCTGAGCAATTGATCTTACTGTTTCTGTTTATCTATATTACCATTCTTGCTCGCTGTAGCACGTGTCAGCGGTTGCATTATCAACACTTGTGGATGGGTTACAGGAGAAGGATTCAAATTGCTCATAGACATTGCGAAAGGTTTTACAGGTAATTTTGAATTTATCTATAGTTTTCCTATCTTGCGAAGAGTTTCCTCGAGTTTGTTTACAGCTTATATCTCAACATGTCATCACGAATTATCGCCGCCCCAAACAGTTAGTTGTTGTTGTTGTAATTTTATTTTAATTCGATATATACAAAATAGCTAACATTATATACATTATTTAAATATGTACAAGTTAACTAATCAAAATCGAATATACTATTATAACAAAATAAATCTTTTTTTCTAAATTATTTATCTAATCTGGTAGGCGCTGACAGGCACTACATTTGCCGTTGGGACTGTCCCGTTGTTAGGCCCGTTTGTCCAGGTTTTGAACAGAATGATCATGAGTCGTAGTTTGAGCGAATAGGTAAATTCAATTCAATAAAAGTTTGGAGCAAAAACAACGAATAAGGTCATAAGTCTAGTGAGTCACCAAACACTGAAGCATGCCAAGAAATATCAAAGAATGCTTGCCAAAGCAAATGTTTGTCATTTCGCATTTTTACATAGCTGCATTTGTCATTTAGGAAGCTCATTTTAATGTGAGTATAATGTTGCTATAACATCGTAAGACTGTTCAGGTTTTTTGGCTAGATTTGTAAAACTTAAAAAACGGCTCATAGTTAGCTTTTTTAAGCTGTAACGTCATAATCTACCTGTCTCCCACAGGAATAACAAACTTTTCTTTTCTGAAATTAGTTCGACCATTAACTGGGCCGAGAGAAATTTCAAAAGCTCCTGAATTCGCATCCTTAGAATTTGCACTAGAAAAGAAATCAAAATTTTCAACCACTAATTAGATCTTGCTTTCATTGACTTTTAACAAGATTGTCGGATTTTAATGCACGCTCTTTTATTTTCTTAGTTGATGCAATTGTTGTTATTGATCAAGAAAAACTATATAACCAACTGAAGTCGAAAGTTCCAGAAAAAGTTAAAGTTTTGCATTTGCCAAAATCTGGAGGGGTAAGTTACCAATATTGTCAGTAATTGCTCAATTGTTTGCCATTGGATGCCATTCGACATTAGCAGGGGCCTTGCCTGCTTGTTTGCTTGTTTTCTCCACCAGTAAAAATTCCTTAAAAATACCCTGCCTATAGAATCTATTTCGTCGTTGGACACAATACATAAAAAGGAAATTTAAAAGTANATCGATCGTTGTTCCGAAGACATGTTTTGCAATTGCAACTAGGCTTGGTATTTTCACTGGTTCTTGTGATACCTCCTGCAAAGACAGTCGCAATTTCATGAGGAGGCCATGTTTTTTGCCAGAACTGCACAAGAAGGATGCTAAGTTTGATAGTGCGAGAGCAATGTTGAGAGTTTTACTTCGGCCAAGACGAACGAAGGACCCTTCCGTCACTTCCTCGCGTGCAATTTGTGTTCCCAGTCTCTCCCACTTTCTTGGGTAATATAGAAATGGGTGAAGATCGATTTTCTTGTAAAGAACTTAAAAGATAAAGGTTTATTTTCAGTGGAATATTTTCTGTCGATCCAGGCAGCAGCTAACCTGCGTTTATGGGCTGTGACGCAGGCTAGGTAGCAGCAAGATCAAAACTTCAGACAGAACGTAAACAACATTCCAGATAAATAGGCAATTGTTCCATTCAATGCTGTTAACATTCTGCCAACGGACCCAGAGCAAAAGGCGGACTGAAAATCAAGGTCAAGGATCTTGGTAGGAAGTTATGGAGACAAAATCGAAATTTTGATTTTAGATATTTGAGCGCAAATCTTCAGATAGCAATATCTCTTGTTTAAAGTTAATTTCAGCGATATAAAAATCTACAAAATAGGCGGTAAGTTAGTCTTGCTTTGTAGAATTGCATCATTTTGGAATGACGCTGTTTTTTTAGAAATGGAATGACGATGCATGGCGATGACATCAGAAGTGGAAATCTGTGCGAAGCTTCCGTTATTAATAGACCCTGATACTTTTTCTAAATGGAGAGGTTTTTGTTGCGGCCTGTGACTATTGGTCAATATTCGTAAGGTTTTTCATGCCCTGCCTAAATACATACAGCTACATATAAGCTGTTATTCCAGGAAGCTAGTGCGTTTTTTTAATTTTGGTTATAGGCTCAAAAGATTTAGTGATTTTTTAATTCTTTTGCGACATCTCTGCAGCCACAATGAGACGCTTGTCAGATTTCATTTATGTAGCAAACTCCTTTCCGAATTTCAGCGCCGTCAGTTCCAGATTCTTGTTTACCTTTGGGAATGGAACCTGAAGATAATGAATTGAAAACCGTCCTTGTAAATCCAAGTAAGTCGAATATTTTTTTCCATATATTAATTTGAATTTGTATGGCGTGGACCTATGGACCAGCAACTAGTGAAGCCCTATAAGGGGTATTTGAAGTATGAAATAATTCATATTTCGGAGAAGAAATATAATATATAAGTCTTTTGGTTTTGAAATATGAAATAACAAATCGTAAATTTCGAACGAAATGGAGTCGGTCGATATTTATGAAATATTTGAAAATGGTAATTTTGAAATATGAAATAGTGGAAAAATTTCAGAGTGAAATATGAAATAATGTTACCCTCCTTAACAGGGACACTAGTTTTGTGCTTGAAAGATATGACTTTAGAGTTTGGTTCACACTGGAGTAAAATCTCGTTAGAAATGCATTCAAAATGCAACAGAAAGAAGCTTCGAAATTATTTTTGTCTCAGTTTGAGATTTCTCAGCGCATTCGAAGATGTCTTAACGCATTTAGATGAAGGCAAAAGTTTTGATTCCATTTTCGAAGTGATAACTTACTAAAATACATTTAAAAGGAGTTTAGGAAATGCGTTATCCCAAAAGACAATAACGCTAAAGATGGCGGCCACGCAAAGCATGCTGGTAAAAAGCTCCCTGACGACCACCTAACAACATAAAAATTTTGGTCTGCCGTTTCGACTAGCTAGCAGTGTTAAAGTTCGGAACAAGTAATCATTGTAAACAAATAAGAAAATTCTATAATTCGAACGCGAATCTTTAATTAAAGCTTCAATTCGAATCAAAACTTTACTTTTTCTGCTTTGGAAAGGTTTCATTTCGAACCATGTTGCATTCGAATTCAAGGTCGATTCGAATTCAAGCTAGCTAGTCGAAACGGCAGACCAAAATATCTATATCGTTAGGTGGTCGTCAGGGAGCTTTTTACCAGCATGCTTTGCAGCAAAACACAACAGAGTCTTTGGAGCCGCCATCTTTAGCGTTATTGTCTATTCTAATGCTGTTTTACTCTGGTGTGAGCCAAGCTTAAGCGGACTTGTCCAAAGCTCATAAAATGCTCACAAAATGCTCGCAAGAATGCTCGCAAAATGCTCGCAAATAGGAAACTGGATTTCCAGCTTGAAGGTCGTGTTGAGTAGTGGAATTATTCGTCAGACTCTGGTCGCAGCAACTGGTAGCTCAGATCAGACCTGAAAGAGAAGAAATAACAATCTCAACAGTCGACCTATAGTGATGTCCTGATAGCCATGTAAAACAGCCTTTTAGCCTTGAAAACGTGAAAGGACCTGTAACCTCAAATCTCTGTTTTTCCAAGAGGCTATGATAGAAGGTTAATGAAGAATTGGTCTTCTACCGCTGAAATTTACTTGCATCCATTGCAAGTCAAGCCCCTAACATGTACCTTTTCTGTGAAAAGCTGTTGTTTTTTTAATTGAGGGCCTTCCTTCATTTCAAAGTAGCCCAATAAAGTTTTCGCCTGCGCTCAGTGATTTTAATTTCTTTTAATAGACCTTTTAGCTCTTCTACAAAGAGTCTGGATCGAGCGATATTTTTATACAATTTGATACGAAAGGTTCGATTGAGTGGCATTGGAGCTCCTATCACTTTTGTTCGCATTCGAAACTTCTACAAAATGTATAAAAATGTCACTCGATTCAGATTCTTTTTTAGAATAGCTAAAAGGTCGATTGCTCTTTTCTGTTTTTAATCAAAATCACGCTCCTTTCAGATCGAGACCTACTTCACTGTGTCTGCTCTGCCAGCACTGCGGCCTCAGATAGTGAAGCTGTAACATCGAACGTTGCTGGTTTTGTTGTAATGTGAGTTACCTTATTTTCCATGTTTCTTGCAAGTAAATGTCAGAAGTCAAAACGTCCTATTCTACTCTATTTAAGAAAGTATGGAAAGGCTTCAATAGACGATTACGGAAAAAATGGCATTTAGGGGCATTCGACCAAGATGCATTGCGTTCTGAAAATGGAACAACAGTGATTCTTAGAAATTCGATCATTAAACGCAATGCATCTTGATCAAATGCCCCCGACGCCATCTTTTCCGTAATCGTCTATTCTGAAAGCTTTTAGTGTTTTTCGAGTTTCAGGACAGAAATTTTCTTTACTCTCTCTTTACGGACTAACATATAGGGTGTGTTTGATTGGTACCAATTCTGAAAATGGTAGACTTGGTAGACTCGAAATTTGTGTTTAATTGACTCGAAATTCTCAAAAAGGTAGGTTTGGTAGGATTGGAACGCCTTCTGAACCTTCTGCTCCTAAAGGCAGACGGTTTGGTAGACTTCGGAGAAATTCTCGATTTCATTAGCGAACCGCAATGATGAACCCACCGTTTTTAACATTTTTGTGTTTGATTGTTTTCGTCCCTGCAAAGTCTACTGTTTTCAGAATTTGGTAGGTTTGGAATTACCAATCAAACACACCCATAAACTCAGAAAGTTTACTACATCGTTGCATATGCAGGAAGGGCGAAATTCGTTACAAAAAAAATCACGTCTCCGATAAGACGAAGAGATTTACGGTATTGAAGAATAGATTTTGCACCTTCAGCGCAACAACAATAACGTTTTGCACCCTCTTTTTATTTTGATTTGATTGAGTGCACTCAGGTGTGAAATCTGTTCTTCAGAAAGACAAATGGTTTTCTCATGTCGGAGACCTCATTCTTTTGTTTACAAAATTCACACTCGTTTGCATATGCAGCATACATGTTGTTTTATATTGATGCTGTTGCTAGTGCTAACTTCTTATGGTCTGCCTTTTTGAGAAAAGGGTGCACATTTTTTGTCATATTAAGAAGAAATTATTGCTTTATCGCCAACTACCTGCCATTTTTAGATTACACTTCGCAGTTCTTAAAAGCTTCGATCGAAGTTTGTTTAGAAAGACGAATTTTGTGAAAATATATAAAAATTTGAAGAATTTGAAGAATTTCTCTTTGTCCAAAAACTCTTTGCCAAAATCTATATTTCCTATTTCTGTTTTCCAGAAAAAGCCGTGTTAAAATTTCACCTCATCGCAAACCTCTCTTTTGCTAAGTTAAGTCTCGTTACATATTTCCTCGTATCTTTACAGAACAAATGTCGACATGGAGAGCCAAACATACACAATATTATCACCAGCACCTCGCCCGTTGCCGTACAAGATACTTTTGCTAAGTACAATAAAGTTTATGGATTTAAAGTAGAATGCGCCGTACGTTTACTATCCTTAAGTTCCTCTCAGTTTGCAGACCTGCACTTCTGAGGCCGGTTGTTCGAAGGAGGCATCATCAGGCTAACACCGGATTACGGTATTGCATATGGCAACAGAATTATTCATTTTAATCTTAGGGTTAATCGTAATTTGAACAACCGTGCCCTGGATAAGAGCGAGTGAGACAGCTTTTTTAATATATTAAAAACGAGCTTTAAAAACTACATTTACAGTGCGCTGTGACAATCATAGGAGGAAGGACATAGAGTCACCGAATCCTCACTATGACAGCCACTTTCAGTTTAGCTAAGGGTTCTAGCATGAAGAAATACAAAAGACACAAGGTTACTGGGTTCCTCACTATGAATGCCACTTAGCATAAAACATATATAGAAAATAAAGAGAGGGTGCTGCTGTTTATATTTGAAACAATTGAACCTTAACTTTTGCTGAAGAAAATTGTTGCCTCTAATATGATTCTGTTTGCAACCGCACTTGAATTTTGACTCCCAAATAAAAACAGATGACATTGCTCTGTCCGATCGATACGAGCAACATTAATTAAGTTATTATCTGAGAGCAGATCAAATTGATCTTGGCGTAACATGCTGAGTTGAAGGCAATGCAGGAGAAATTGTTCATTGTCCTCTTTATCGGTAACGCTGATACACAGCGGATTCAAGCAGTCGAAGTTTTTTTTTAATCTATGCCCATTCAAAGCACTGAACTGATTTCGAAGTTTGGTAAAAAGTTTGATGCCCAAAATGTCACGAATAGTACATTAGTTTTACATTGTTAGTGAGATAGCTGACGTCCTCTCCGTCATTACATTTTACAGTAGAATGCAAAAAACACCAATATTTTGAAAGAAGTTTTGGGCAATTTTGCATTATTTGGGCATTTTTTGGGCAATTTTGCAATATTTTGTTAGTTTCTATATTTTATCGTCTCTTCTAGGAGCCCCTTAATGGCTCATTAGGGAGGCTTCGAGGCAACCCTAATCTTGCAGACTTTTTAGACCAGATTGTGATGTTACTTTCACAAGGAAGGGGAATCTTCTTTCAAAAACGACAAGGTTCAACCTCGCGGCTATACTAGCAACGAACTAAACGATTTGATGAAATGCTAAGTTGACTTAACAACTTTGAGTAAATCCTAGTACATAATTTTTTTATCAAATCATTCGTACATTTTATGTTGTCATTTTGACCTGTAATATTTGCAAAAATGAAATTTGATCATGATAACGATCGTTTTAGTTGTTTTCATGGGATATTCATAGATATTGTGCAGATTTAAAGTAATGAAAGCTTCGTCGACATTAGAATTCGCCCATGGAAAAGATTATTTACTCGTTTTACCAGCTGTTTTCCTTCCATGTTTCCCTCTGTTTTCTTTCAAGTCAAACGATATCATCCAAAAATAAAGATCCCTTGGAAATACTACAAAAAATCATACCGTTAGACAACATCAGACATCTTTTCCTCATGGGCAGTTCTGGCCCTCACAATTTGCACAACGCAATGTCCATGCGCCTGCGCTTGATGAAGCAAAGATGCGTTTTTATCGCGCAAGGGCGGTAGCTTTCCATGAAGGAGCTGAAGTCTTTAGCTCCCTGTTATCCACGGCATCATTTGCAATAGCATTGTGACGTATCGTGTATATGTATATGACGTTTAATTCGTCTCCCATTTGCTATAAATTGAAAGTAGAAATCACTGTTTTCAGTATTAATTTCAATACAGTCAAGCTATCATGGCTCTTGAATGGAATACAATGGAATACATTTCAGACGATGTTCTTCTTAATATTTTCACCTTCTTAGACAAAAAGACTTTATGTATCGTTGCAAGAGTGTGCAAACGTTGGCGGAGAGTATCTTGTGATCATACATTATGGCGACATTTAAACCTGCGACGAATAAGAAGATGTCAAAGTGCTGATTTCCTTAACAGTATCATATCCACAAGACTTTCGTCACTCCGCAGTGTCCATTTTGGTGGCCTACACATCAAGTTCAGTACTTTGAAGTCGATGTTTACAAAATGCAAGAAACTTGAAGCAGTCACATTTGGGAGAGGCAGCAAGTTACAAAGACACACAAAAAGGAGGACCATGTTCATACCACCTCTTGTTAAAACCATAGACTTGAGGCTGTCACGAGGAGACTTTGAATTTCTATTAGCCAGTGGACCTCGCTTTCAAAATCTAATTAATCTCGGTATCGGACGCGAATCCTATTCGTCCAATTTCTTCCCACATTTGTTTTGCCAAGCAACCAATCTGAAAATCTTGGATCTTACAAATTGTGAAAGCCTTATTGACGATCAAGTTTACGACATATTTTCAAGATGTCTTCACTTAGAGTCCTTGTGTATTATTGGATGCCGAAAGCTTGTTGGAACGTTCTTTCCAAATCTGGTCCGCAACTGTGTCCGGTTAAAGACATTGCTGATCCGGTACATACCGATAACAGACAACGTCCTTTGCTCTTGTGATTGGGGATTGTTGCCGCTTGAAGAACTGGATATCTCTGCTTGCCCGGAGATCACGTGGGTAGGCCTTTCCGCGTTAGTTGGCAATCTTCAACATATACGGTACTTAAACATGTCATATTGTGGTATAGGCCATGCAGTAACTGATGCCGTTTTGCGTCATTTATTGACGCGCGGAATCGCACAGAAGATAGAGATGTTGGATATTAGATGGAGCTTTCTCGTAACGGCAGGCGCGTTGAAGAATTTCCTGACTCAGTGCAAGAATTTGCGATATTTAGGAATTTATCAATCAAGTGGAGTTTCTTCAAGTGTGATATCAGAAGTTGCAAATTCCCTGCCAGCGTTAAGGACTGTTGAGTTTGGTGGACTGAAGCAAGAGATTTTAACCGCAAGTCATATTCTTCATAGCCTAAGAGAACATTGCAAAGAACTATCAACACTTTCGCTCATCAATTTTTGTACAATCAACGTCCCGTGCGATGACAAACAGTTTTCAGACTTGGTAAAGTTGTCAAAGAATTTAGAAAGGATTAACTTATGCGATTGTACGGAGGAGCTGGTGACCGCTGCAAGGAACGGTACGGTTGACAGTAATGTTACAGTAACGGAGAAATGGGAATGCGCGTTACCGCCTCCTTCGCATACGTTAGATTTTGTTACCCGTTGTTGAAATTATGAGTTATGATAATCCTTTTACGTAAATGAACAACTGATTTAGACAGGATAAGATAGAGCAGAGGATTCAGCGGGGTATTTTTATAGAATGGAAGGAGTAGAAATAAGATCAGATTTTAGTTCAGTATCCATTAAAAATTTTGCTCGCTCTATAGAGTTGATTGTGAGTTTCTAAAGTTGATTCGTTTCATTGGGGCCTAACCTGCTTTATCTCATTAGTAATGCAACTGATATACTTGTATTTAGGTAATCTGTAAGGTGGTTTGATCTGCTTTGAGTTCGTGAGGCCCTCTCAGGTGGTTGAAGTTCCCTTAATAATAATAATAATAATAATAATAATAATAATAATAATAATAATAATAATAATAATAATAATAATAATAATAATAATAATAATAATGCATAATTTATATAGCGCCCCCATACTAAAGTACTCAGTTGCGCTTTACAATCTTACAGTTCTTAATGTCCCTTTAAAATCTAAAACCTAAACCTAAAACCTGAACCTAAAATACGGTATCTAAAGCAAAAATTAATCTAAAACGGTGCATATAAAATGTCATGAAAATAAGGGGAAAAAACAATCCAAAGCGTCATTTTCCATATGCTATCTTGAAATAATGTGATTTTAAGAGCTTTTTGAATGATTCAACATTGTTGGTTTTCTTTACATTTTCTGGAAGTGCGTTCCATACCGTTGGTGCTGCATACGTAAACGCTCTGCTGCCAAAGGTTTTTGTTTTTGTTGTTGGTACTTTTAATATAGATTTGTTGGAGGATCTCAGTTGTCTAGAACTGTTATATGGCACAAGGAGATCCGCTAGGTACTGTGGAGCTAGTCCATTCAAACATTTGTAAGTAAGAAGGGCAATCTTGAAATCTATCCTTGATGAAACGGGGAGCCAATGCAACGATTCAAGAATA
>REGM01000006.1:727385-765085 GCA_004194415.1 Aurelia aurita | reverse complement strand
AAATCATTACCTCATGGCACAAGATATTATTCCTGTTCACAAACAAAAAATCGTACCTAAATTGCAAACGTATACATGGCTGCCAAACGTAAAAATATCAGAACTGCTAGACTCAACGGCAAACCGAGCATCTAGCAGATCATACTCTGCTCACAGTCGAACAATTAGCACACCAAGTCAAGACAAACTTTCAGTTCATGCCGGCGAAGGAATTTCAAGAGATGTATTCCGTAGAGCAAGCCCAATAGCTACTCCATGGAGTGGCTACTATAAAGGACTTAAAAACAAATCACCAAAAAATCGACAGAAAATCGCTGTCTCTAATTTATCAGAGGTGGAGAAGAAGTTGTCTTCATTGTCCTTAGAACATTCAAATGACGAGATTTATAGACGGCATTTCTTAGAGGAAGAAGAAGAGGAGAGTGATGAGAACAGGAAGCAATTTTTAAAAGAAGAAATGATCAATTCAATTACAGCAACCAAAGATTCTTCTCCTATCAAGGAGAAACTAAATGCTTCTGTCGCTGTAGGTAGGCCAAAATACAAGCCTCGAACATTATACAAATCTCCGCGGGAAGTGAAATATCTGTCTAAAAGCAGCAAAAGACATCGTTTTTGTTTGTCAAAATATCCGCATAAAAAGAAGAATATGAAGAAGTATCATGTGCAAGAAGCAGATGAACTTCAACATGAGGTGACGGTTGATCAAAAGGGCCTAAAAGAAGCTTGGGAATACCATGTGCTAGGGAAACTAAGTGACGAAACACAGTGCTTCATTAATCATAGATTTGATGGTAAAGAAAAGCCAAAAGAGAAGCTGGTTGACTTCTTAGATGCCGGTTATCGAGATAAAGATAGGACGGATTATATGTCTAAAAGAAAAAGACGTTTGTTTGATATGCCGTACAAGCATGATGATTTTCCTGGGGCTTCAACACTTCTGTGAAATGGGACATCTTATATATATATTATGAACTATGCCGTGTTATACCACTGACTCATAATATTTACCCTGACAAAGACCGAATGGATTACATGTTTTGATATGCCACACATTGGATGACTTTTCTGGGGCTTCAACGCATCTGTGAATTGGGATATTTTATATGGACATGAACTTTGCTGTGTTATACCACTGACGAATTACATTTACTGTGATAAACACTGAAGGCATAGCATTTTTGATATGCTATACAAAACAAATTTAAAAACCGGTAGACTACTCTTCAAAAGGAAAAGACGCCCGTCTTATATTCAGTATATAAGCATGATGACTTTCCTAGGGCTTTCAACACATGTTAGAATTGTTTACAAGTTTGAAAAGGCTACAATTAATTTGAGTTGTTTCCCTTGAAAAGGCAAAATTATTATCACTCACGAGGCAAAGTTGATTTTTGTGGCATTCCTTATCTTACTCAAGCTTGAAAACAGCAACATCGTTGTGATTAAATATCTTTGAAAGCAACCAGATTTTGACACATGCTACGAAATCATCAGATTGATTTTTTGTCGATTACAAAGTGTTCCAAGGTTAGATACAATACAGCTAATCAAGTAACGTTAGAATATCAGAGGATAATAAAAATTAGCGCCGAATGCCTTTTCGACAAGCATACATTTTTTATAAGAAATTAAGAATTTGAGCCAGTACTGAAAGTTTCTTAAAATTATCAGATTTTGAGTACTCAGAGTTTCTTGCGATTAAAGGCTCCGTAACAATCTTCATGTTTACTGCCTGTGACCTCGTGAACATTTCAAAGCAAAGTTTTTTTAAGCCTCTCCAATGTTGAAAAATTACTCAAGTACATTCCGAGCAATATGAGACGGGAAACAAGTGAAAATAAGTAAGCTAAGGATTTCCTTTATCAGAATAAATAGTTTCTTAAGTTATATTTTCCCAGTACTGGAGTTTCTTAATTTTATGGCGATCTGAGAGTTGAGTTTTTATAAGCAGTTTCTTACAAAAAAAATACGTGCAGCTCAGAACCCGATTATTCAAAACGCTTTTACATGGTCTCTCACTCGTTGAAATAATGATGTTTTTGCTGAACGAAACCAGAAGAAATATAATGCTTAAAGTAAATGAACAGAGATATAGCGATATGGTCTAAACATAGCACAAAAGAACGGCACGCGCCACTTATGTTCCTATTGTTTTCATCGATCGAAAACATCAAATACAATAGGTTCTATTTAGATGGACCCAGTCCCCCTAGCTAAGTTGCCTTTTAACCCCGTTGATTTACTTTAATAGTAAAATCAACCGTAGATGACGTTTCAAACTTGTAAAAACATCTTGTAAAATTTCTTGAACACTCCCAAGCATGCTTTAAATTTCGAATGAACCAAGTATTATTCGCCCCCTTGCTTTACCCTCTAACAGACAACAAAGCAATACTAGCAAAGTTGTAACAGCCGTAGACGGGTAAATTTAATAGAGCTTTATTTGAACCATTTTACCGTTCTTCATTACTAACACATAACGCATGTTGTGATAATATCACGGGCTTTAGGAAACTCTGAATTAAAAATTAGATTTTATGATGATACATCGAGTATTTTTTTCTAATTTATATTTCAATCCTGATACATCTTCGTCACGTCACTCTGCCACGCGCTTCTCTCTCGATGTATCACAATTGAAATATAAACTAGGAAAAATACTCGATGTATCATCGGAAAATCTAATTTTTAATTCAGAGTTTCCTAAAGCCCGTGATAATATCATACATAAATTCAAATTTTGTGATTTTCCTGCTTTTCAACTTCTGCCATGTGCTTTCAAATTACTCGAAACATCAGTTTTTCAACAGAGACTTCGGTTTTTATATAAAATAGGCAAGTTTTTCGATATTAGCTCATAAAACGGATAAAACGTCAACTCTTTCAGACATTCAATGTCCATTATCAGTTGCATTAAATAATTTGAATATTGGTAAGATTACTCGTGCAAAATACTTTCTTTGATTGTTTTATTCGTGGACATGCTTGCCTAAACATGAAACTAGAAATGTTCTGAGAGCAATTTTAGCCAATCAAAAGGGCTTTTTGCTTTGGAACAAACTTTCCAGGAGACGCACGCACGGACTATTCGCCTCTTTGGGCCCTTTGGCCCTTATCTGCATTTCTGAAACTTGGCCCCTCAAAACTTTCGATCAACACTAGTTGGTTAAACAAAGACAGCTTTTGTAACAATAGCATCTGTTGCTTTTTGATTGATACGGACACGCAGTACAAGGCGATTAGCGATCGCGAAGAAGTGATTTCTAGGGCCGATTAGTCAAGTCGCAGATATAATAAAAACAAGCTGCAAAAGATGCAGCAAAACCAGGATGGCTGCCTCACCGGTCATGTATGTGAGAAGGTTGGTGTTAGCTGGAGTTAGGAGTTTATATCGAAAGAAGGAGGATAGATCTAACCATGGCATTTTATGTATGTAGTCATAACAATCTTCGTATATTTTGTAGTTAATTCAAACATTTGATTCTCAGGTTTTGAATTCATCAAATTCTCAAAACGGACACTTAGATCTGTCTTCCTTCAAATATTATCTTTGCTTCCTTCTAACGCCCCCTTTTCGCATGCATAATAAATGAGGTAGCCATCCAGGTTGCGGAAATTATGTGGTTGAATTGAATGGAAATGAACTGAATGCAGAATGCAAGCAAATCAATTTTCATTTCAAGTTGTCAACGTGTTGAGAGGTCGCTGCAGCAAGCACTGATGACAACCGCGATCCTAATTTCTACCAACGTCTAACTCAAGTGGATCAATATTAAATTGAATGAAAGAAGTACCTTGTTGCTAGATACTCCATCTTGGCCTTGCTCGTTTGTCGTGTGGAAATCGAGAGGGGTACTTGATGCCGAAGGGCGAGAAGGCGGAACACGAGACAACTCTCCCCACAGTTGGACTTGCACGTTGCAGATCAAGGAAATTGCGTGATCTTTGCTGAAATTGGCTTCAAGAATTTGTTGGTAACATGCAGCGTGGAACTTCGCTGATGACTAAGCTGGCTGGGAAGCCAAAATACGAGGGTAAGGTGTCGTGGTTTTGGTTAGGCCCAAAATCTGTTCAAACGACTTTGACCTGGTTGGCCACTTTCTTTGAATTCCGTGATCTTTGTGTTGATTTTTGTAGGATTTTCGATCAGCATCAAAGACTCCGCTTTCTTTTGATCATTCGAACAGGTCGAATTTATATTCTGGTTCCTGAAATAGTAGGCCCACTTCAAAACACTGGCATGCAGGTAGTAAAATGGTTATCTATACCTACTGAGTGAGCTGATCTAAGCAAGAAAGGCCTTTTCGTTTCGATTTCCTATTTCCCCATGAAATACATATGACCTAAAATATATTACAAAGGCTTATAAGGTCCTTCTAAAGTTTTGCGACAATAAATCTGCAAACAATGTGATAGATTTGAAATTAGATCTTCAAATAGACCAGCCAGCAGACCTTTTTAGATTTTATACCAATATTGATTGCATAAAAATGGAATAGTGTAGATTAGATACTATCCAGGTTGGAAAACTTGCATTCACTCGCAACTATAAAACTGTACCACAAAAATCGAGAAAAACTGTTGCTTGCAGCTAGAATAAAAGGTTCTCGCGTAAGCAAACTAAAGTTATATTGTTAATTTTGTGTCTCTTGCAGCTTACTCAACTCATGCATGTTTTCCAACCTGGGATACTATGAGTTTCCTATTGCACTGTTAACATGACCCATTGTTAGCCACCCGCTACAACTTCATAACATATTGAATCATGGGAAGCCCAACTTGGGAAGTTTGCCAAGTCTGGAGAGGATTCCTACTAGGTGTAAGAGCACTTGTGTGGCTGCTTTTGTGTCACTAAGCAATAAACTTATTGTTTGCTTTTGTCCTTTAAAATAGGATATGTGTGGTCGGAATTTGAAATGCTCAACAGAGAAATCCGCCACACAAGGCAAACTTTCCAATCTGGTAGGAAGGTGTGGAACAACCGAATTTGCCCCAATTCAAACTTGTTTGTGCTATCTCTGTAAATTCACTTAATTGATAGACTAAAATTTAGAAAATGTGATTGCGTGAACATTCCCTTGACTGCGTGAAAAATGGCTTTCAGAGACAAACTTACTTGTTATGAATGATTATGCATTCTCCCCTAATATTATGCTTCTCCGATGACCACCCCCATGGGTAGGAAGATAGGGGGGCGAGTCTCCTTCCCATTCTTTTGTGATCAGAAAAAGTATCATTTTGTAACATAATCAATATTTACTGGATGATACAAAATTGATTCATCTTTCAGATGAAAAGGGAAATAGAAAATGGATTCATCCAGAGAAAGCGCTAACAGAGAACTGTGTTATTTATCAAGCAAAGGTATATGATATTTCAAACCCCGTTTCACTGTACCGGTACGACTTTGGATTGTAACAAAAGAGTAACAGATCAGCCTCCTGTTTACACTGTTCTTACTAATCCGTGACATTTTTGTTCCTCCTATCTAGAGAAAAGTTTTGTTGTGGAGCGTACCATAACAACTTTGTAACACATCAAAATTGTACCGTTACAGTGTAAACATGGTCTCAGTTTCATTCAAAAGACTATTTGATTCCATGTGGATACATTGCAAAATGCAGGGTCTCCCAAAACATTTGCACATCATTTGTCTAAAGATTGTAAAAGATGGTGGAAAAGAGTGCCCACCTGTTTTTGCATAACTTTTCTGTTCAGATGTTGAATTTGAATTTTGGTCCAATCCCTGTACAATCTGTTGAAAACTGACTAAGTTATGACCTTTGGACATTCAAATTTGCCTGTTTCCTGAAAGAAGTGCAATAGACGATTCCGGAAAAGATGGCGTCGGGGGGCATTTGACCAAGATGCATTGCGTTCTATAATGGAATCAACAGTGATTCTATAGAAATTCGATCATCAAACGCAATGCATCTTGGTCAAATGCCCCTCAACGCCATCTTTTCCGGAATCGTCTATTGCCCACCACCATTTCTTGTAATTTTAAAGCAATGAACAGTTCAGCAGGTGGAGTGAAGCAGTGAGTCTTGCAAATAGAAAATTGCTTCAAAATAGAGGGATGCTGGTTTCAGTTATTGAGCAAATTTGAAATTTTGAAGACCATAGAATGGTCAGTTTCCACTAGATTTTTTCAAAAAGTGTACAAAATCTCAATTCAACAACTAAAGAGCAAAAGTATTTGCAAACATGAGGTATTTAAGTTTTTGCCACTGTTTTTACATCTCAAAACAAATAGACCCCACCAGTAATGTAACATAAGTTTGTTCAACGTTTTATTCATACACACAGTAGTGTATAAAGTGCCTGCCTTTGTTTTCATAACATGTTGCAGAAACAGCATCACCTCAGAATTATTTTGAAGGTGAAAGAAGGTGAAAATGAAAGATTTAAGGTTTTGGGAGTCATTGATTCCATACCTCCCAGGATTAGAGCAATTAGCATGGGTGGAAATTTTTTTTCCTTTCTGGGACCACAGTAAGGATATCAAAATTTGTCTGTACTGTGCAGCAAACTATTAGTAAAAGACAACCACCCTACCATTAAAAAATCCTAAGAATCCTAGTATAAAGCAAGGTCCTAAGAATTTTCAAGAATTCTTAAGACATTCTAAGAATTCTTAAGAATTTCTAAGAATTCTTAAGAATTTCCAAGAATTCTTCAAATTCTAACAGAAATCTCGAGAGGTATGAAAGATTGCAAAAATTTTCAAACAAGAATTCTTATGTTTATGTGTGCAGTGCCTGTACTGTACCTACTGCATCACATCTGTTCAGAATTTCTGGACCTTTCAGACTATGATTCATTAATCATTGCTGATTGATTTACTGGTATACTGATTTACTTTCTCTGATACTTTCTTCTTTGTTTTGTTGATCCTTTCTTTCCAGGCTTTTAGTATCTTACAATACACATTCTTTTATTTGATTTTTTTCTTTCTGAGAGCCAAGATATTTTCTGGGACCAATATGGTCCCTGGTCCGATACTTTGTCCACCCCTGGTAATTAGAGCTCAGTAAATACTGTTAGCCTTGCGAAGACAAATATTTTCTAATAGAGAACTTAATAGAATTGGTTGTTTCTTTGCGAAAGCGTTTGTATAAATTCACTTTGTATTACTGCAGTATATTGGATGCACAGAGGTTTCTGCACCACGTGGAATAGAGGTTGTCAAAGATGCAATAAAGAAAATACAGGTAAAATATGCATAGTATTGAGGATTCAAATTACTCTAAATTAATTTGGGAAAACATTCAAAAACAATGAATTAATAAAACGGGCAAAACTTTAGCAAGGATTGGTCCTGAAACCTGCCTGCCATACTCTGAATGAGATAAGAACTCATTATGAAATTTTTTCCAAATTTCTTCTTACAAAATTTTCGACTCCAGATTAGGATTCAGCACTCAGAATATGGTCTAGCTGTGGGGTTTCATCTTCCTAGTCCTTGTTATATTGATTTTACAATTGATGAAAAGTTTGTAATTTTATAAGGGGTTGGGCTCCAAAAATTGTTCAGGATAAACTTTTACCCCCAAACTTTTTTGTGTTCAAATGCCTTATAAAATCTAGAGCTTCAGATTATCGTGAAATCAATATGACAAGGACTGGGAACATGAATCAAATGCTAGGTTACATATAAAGTATTCTTTTGATTTTAAGAACTGAAAATGGGTTGACCCTCGCAAAAGGATCTAATCCATTTACTACAATCCTATTTTATTAAGAGCCTTTTGCAATTTTTGACCATTTTATACAGTTTGCACATGAACTGAAGAAGAGTGAAGCGGGAAAGAAAGGCAGCAAATTGGTGAAGGTTGAAGTTTGGATCTCAATTGACGTGATAAAAGTCGTAAATTCCAAAAGCAAGGTACATTGCTTTCTTTGTGTTTGCTTTGAATGGTATCCACTAGAGAATGTCATGTCAGGGTATCACAAAGTTAGTTCTTCCTTGGAATGCCAAATTTGTGTGGAAATGATGACAAAGACTCCAGTCAACAGTAGGCTATAAAAGAAAGGATACAAACTACATAGAAAGATTTATGTCTACAAAACATCTCTACTCATAATCATAAATCAAGTTCAAATGTGGCCAGTAAGATGCCTTTTGTAAATCAAACCTAAGCAGCTTTATTACAGGAAAAATAGTAGAATATAAACAATTGTGGGTGAAAATTGATTCTTACATGCAGAAAGTGTTTGCTACAAGTTATCAAGCTTTAAGAGAGTGTTTCTGGAGCAAAGAAACTTTCAATTTGTTATTTGTTTTCTAGAAACTCCCATCATTGTCTTATTCTCACATTTTAATTCCCTTTAGATGAGCTAACTTTTATCTTATTTGGCTATTTATAAGCATAGTTCTTCCTTTCTTAATGTGGTTAACTATTCTTATCTATAATTGTAACCAAAGCTGATAGGATCAACCCAACATGGCTTTATAACTAATATAGAAACCTTTCAACTATTCCCTCAAGCTTGTTGTATCCTGTTAGGACTTTAATGCAGAAATTGATTTGTTTTGTGGCTTGACTTTGATTACCAGTAATTTTAAACTTTATCATTAAAAATTCATAGGTTCCTGTTTGCTTTTCTTGTAGGAAGTTCTTGCTCAGAAACCATTGCACCGAATATCTTACTGTGCAGATGACCACCATGACAAAAAGCTGTTTTCTTTCATTGCAAAGGAACAGGAGACAAAATCTCACTTATGCTTTGCTTTCTTCACTGAAAGAGAGGTTAGTTAAAGAGCGTTTTCCTAAAATATGAACACGAAAGAAGCCTTTTGTATTGCTGGTATGATAACTTGAATGGAAATTGTTTAGCTGCAAATTGTTACTTTCTGATTGACTGCAAAATAGTTTTCTTCGACACGGCTCTGAGACTGTTTCGCAGAATGCTTGAGAATAATTTGTGTTTGTTTGTTTGTTTGTTTGTCGACTTGTTTTAATTCGATTTGTACCTAGCTATACATATTTACATATATGCAGTACAACTAAGCTAAATCGAACAAAACCTCGAGCTTGTTTACAGCTTTTGTCCAAACATGTCATCAAGAATTATCGCCGTCCCAAAAGTTGGGGCCGTTCGTCCAAGTACTAAAGCTTGGAACGAAAACAATGAATGGGGTCATAAGTCTGGTCACCCTGTCGATGATGTCATACCCCTCTTAACGACACAATGCCACTAATTTATCTTTCCAGGCCCATGTGTCAGGGAAGTTTTCCCGGATTTTACCAAGTCGTAACGGGTTTGTATGCAACTTTTTTTAGCGAAGGTTCTCTTGTAAGTTTCTATTTCCTACTATTATTGATTTCCCGTGTTAAATACCTGTCCTGATGCATTGCATTTATAGGCGGCAGAACTAACCGTAACAGTTGGACAATGCTTTGAGCTTGCTTATAAACGATATTTGCAAAGAGGAAAGCACGAGTCGAAGGAAAATAAAGAAATTGCAACTCTGAAGAAACAAATAGAAAACGCAAAGGCAGAAAATGCACAGCTGAAACAGAAATTGGATGGTCCCAAAGAACAACAACAATACCAACAACCACAACAACCAGTGCAGATGCTTCGAACGCAAAGCAATGGGTCTGGATCTAACAATTCACAGTCCTCGCAAAATTCGATTCCCAGTGCCATGCAGGTAAAAGCTTCTTTTGTGTTGGTGTTTCCCGGTAGCGTACTATAATTTTCTCGTCATTCTACAAAAGGAACGAAAGGCATTCTACATTGTAAGATCCAAATGTTTTGGACGGAAAAGCTTGAGACAAAAGACTTCGCATAAAATGCTTTGGACACTTTTTCAGAAATCGGAAACAATTTCCTTTTTACAGCTTCTTGATCAAATAGTTTGCTTGAAATGGGTTATCTTTGAATTAACCAAATTTAACCACCAAAGATCGGCACTGAATTCTTAAATCAAAATTATCGTGAGCAAGAAATTGAACGAACAAATTTTTTGTACGCTTTTAAAGGTAATTTGGACAGAGAATTTCGGACAAAATTTTCTCCGAAGCTTTGACCGTCCGAAACTTTTGTTTGAAAACAATGGAGATAAACAATGCTTTTTAACTGAAACAATAGCTTCCCCCCCCCAATATTTGGCACTGGTCACTTTTATTGTCAAACGGTCCATCAGCAATGCCCAGCTCTACTGAGCCAAGACAGTAGCACTCTTCAACGTAAGTTATAAGGATGTTTCATGTCAGTAAGTTTCCAGCAATAATCGTAGACTTATGTCTGAGAGTAATATCTGCAATTACCAGAGGATGTCAGATTCATGATAATGATGAATTTCCGTAGATTCATGTTCGACTCTTACGGTCTTTGGAATGATTTTAGAAACCATTTTGTTCAAGTTTGTCCACGATTATTTTCCTTTAAATTGTGTCTTACGGCGACTTAAGAACTTTATCAAAGGCCTCGAAGTTTTTAGTTAGTTTTGTAAGATTTGCGGGATACTTAACTTTGCAAACAGTCTATCGTCATCATCATCATCATCATCATCTATTTATTTACAGTAGGCTAAAATAAAGATAGCTAATTTACAGCTAATTAAGGCCTACTATTTGCAATTTACATAACTTACGATCTAATTAACTAATTAAAAGTTAGATATATCAAAAAGGAGAAGGACACTTTGCTTATGCCATTGAGTTCTAAGAACGCGAGGATGGCTTGACATTGCCAATCTGGCCTTTAAGTATTTTGCAGCTGTATGGGCGTTTACCAAGAAGTTTATATTGTGTATCAACGTAATATTACTGGCATTTATGGGGGGAAATGCGATGTCAAACCTAACTGCAAAGGACCTCCCTTTATAATCCTAAAAAATGCGATGTTTAACAAAAAGGAGTGGAGATGAACGCGCTTATTATTTGTTGCAGCAAGCAGAGCCATCGCTACTCTTTGATTTTGGAGCTGCTCAACAACAACCACCACCCGAGACTTTCGACCCATTTGATGCGTACATTTCGAATCTGAGTTCGAAGCGTGGACTTGGTAGTGCTGAGACACCGGAGCATTTGCAAGACAGAGCCCCATTTCAGAGTCCAGTGCAGAAGAACCCGGTGGATAACCCATTCAATGAGACGCCAACTAAAAACCCTTTTGATGGCTTCTTCGGTGGAGGAGATTCGCCATCAGTTGCTGAGAATGGATCAGAGGTAATTTGAAAATTGAGATTGTGTCATTCTAATGAACAGTTGATTTGGTATAATTACCGCAAATATCGCAATTTCACAAGCCATCTTATGCTTCAAAGGACAAATCCGGGGGTTGGTTCAAGTAAAACAATCTTACCTTCTGGCTAAGCAACATATCAACGTATTTTTACCTTTTCGCGCTTTTGACAGCCATTATCCTTCGATAAATTTCGAAGAATTTAGCCCTAGCTAGTCAAGTGCCGGCGCAATTTTTCTTCGGTTGCACAACAAAGAGGCTAGCCAAAATTTAGAGGCAAGGTTATGACGTCAGGACGCACCCCAACAAATAGATCAGCCTCGTTTAGGTTGAATGTTGCCCGCCACAGCGCACCTGAGATGAAGTCACTGAGCACAAGCAGATGATTTGGATACATAATTCGAAGAGAAAAGACAGGAAAGCTTGAAAAAGTTCATAATGGTATAATCTTTCCTTTTATCGTCAATCGTGCCAACCCCAGATTTGTTCTTTTATCTTTTAATACGTCAAACATCAAATCGATAAATTTTAAATGAATTTCAATCAGTAAAATAAAAAACATTGGAAGAACCTTCACAAAAACATCGATGTGTAGAATTTGACGAATAAAAGTGTTGTGAATGATATATTTTGAACCATACCAGATCTATGAAGTATGATTTTCAAACCCCTCAGGGCGTGAAATTTTCGTTTTTAAGCTTTGCATCATTTTGTAGCGCCAAAAGTAAGTATTCGGCCTCCTTTGTAACCATTTTTATACTACAAACAAGCGAGAAAATATGAAACAAAATGTGAGGAAATTGTAGAAACCACTTCATTGCAGAACCAGCCTTGAATTTTATTGCGAGCGACAACGTAAGAATTTGTTTGAAGAATCTTTTGTCTCATTTAAAAAACTAGGGTTTTGGTTGAAGAGCCGATCTGATCGCCGTTTTAAACAGCAATGTTTCCAAATTGCACGAAAGATTAACTAGGACTGACCCATAGCAATCTTCAGACTTGTATGCATTTGAAGAAGTTCTTCTTAATAATTTATTTGATATTGGCAATAAATAAGTTATATTTGTCTGGGCAAGTAGCCAAATATTTTAACTGACTTGCGATTTACATAGAATGAATAACACAACTATAACAGCTGAATCGTCTTCTCGTTGTACAAGCTTGAAGTGTTTATTGGAAAGCAAAACCATGATAGACAATAACGCTAAAGATGGCGGCTCCAAAGACTCTGTTGTGTTTTGCTGCAAAGCATGCTGGTAAAAAGCTCCCTGGCGACCACCTAACGGCATAAACATTTCGGTCTGCCGTTTCGACTAGCTAGCTTGAATTCGAATCGACCTTGATTTCGAATGCAAAATGGTTCGAAACGAAACCTTTTCAAAGCAGAAAAAGTAAACTTTTGATTCGAATCAAAGTTTTAATGAAAGATTTGCATTGAATTACAAAATTGTCCTGTTTGTTTACGTTGATAGCTAGCCAGTCGAAGCGGCAGACAAAAATTGTTATGTCATTAGGTGGTCGTCAGGGAGCTTTTTACCAGCATGTTTTGCGCGGCCGCCATCTTTAGCGTTATTGTCTATTAAGGTGTTTTTGTCGTCAAGAAATAGGAAATAGCCTAAGTGTCAAAACGTCTGATGAAAAATTAAAAACGTTTTCGTTGCACGTCTTCATTGTGATTGCTACTATTGTCTGGCGGAAAGTCTTCAATATTTTTACCATGGTTTCGCTTTTCAAAGTCCTTTGAATCGTAACATTTTCAATTTACAAGATGTAGTCAGAGATTGCTTATTTATGGGGATACGATGGTGTATGTGTCAGTAAATTTCGAGAAACTTAATAAAATATTGTATTCCACAAGTAATCACCCAATGTGCCCGATCTGAATTGCTTTGCTTTAAAAGGCGCCCAGACATTTACTATATATCCTATTAATTTTCCAAGTTTTAAGGGAGGCGCTCATTTGAAATTCTAAAATATTACCAAATATTGTAACAAAAGTACGGCTTCAAAAGTAATCGAATGTGATGTTTTTCATTTCAAACTTCAAGAACTTGAAATGAGATCGACACAATTCATCCCTTAATAATTCCGAGGGGGGTGGCTCGCTCATTCGAGAGGGGGTCACCTTTAAGTTGTCTTAAGTTTATGAAGCCTTAATATCTTTCATTCTAGAGACAACCATCCACTCCCGATTATACATCACAGCCAGCAACAACAGCAGTTGGCCCCTCTGCAGCACAGTTTCTCCCCCCACCTCCTTCAAAACAAAGTATTAAAGCAGCCAATGCTATGAAAATGAAACCAGCCACAAAAGTACAAAGTCCTGCCCCAGCTCCAGGTATTTTACTTTGCGTTTTTTGAGTTGCCTACGTTTATCGAATGTATGCTTGAAAGACCCTGTACTCCCCATGATCCTTTGCCGTCTCACAGTGATTTTCATACTGTATGAAAATGATTTTGGCGTAGCAGTCGCGATACTGTATTGTCTTCACAATATTCAAATGAGCGTTGTTATGCCATCGTTTTGGATTCAAACAACGCATTATTCCTGAAAATAGTTGAAGGGATAGGAAAGCTTTGTTCCTATAGCTATTTATGTCTCCACTATGTGTGTTCAAAATACGTTGTTTACCGCAGACGTTAGGGGTTATGTGATATTGTGGATTGTGTGATATTGTGCTTGATATTGTGGATTGTGTGATATTGAACATGGGGGTTGCATTTTGTAAACAACAGGTCTAGGTCTGCAATATGACAAAGCAAGCTCGCTCAATCTATTAAGAATAAACCAAGAGAGAATGGATGTCGCACATTCAGCGCAATAAACCTTGTGGTTTGCTGCGCTGAATGTGCGACATCCATTCTTGAGTACTGAAAATTGCTTTATCATATCAGACCTGATGTTTTGTTTTACTGATGATACGCTGGGTTCACTGCTTCGTGATGCCACAACACGTGAAATTGAGCTTTCCCGTAACAACACCCACGTGGAGCATAGGATTCAAATCTTTAAAAAGGCGGTGTGAAATTCTATTACCTCTTTCTTCGAATTGAATGGCTTGAGAGAGACCTAGGGTACTTTGATGTAATTCTACCGTGGAAATTTTTTGATATCTTGATAATTTTCAAAATGGCGGCATTCATCATATTTGAGGCTGTGACGTCATCAAATTTCCAACTCGTAAACCAGAAGACAAGCGAAAAAATTCAGCTTGCCACCATATTGTAGGCCCTCATAAACTATGGGTTTTTTAAGATTGTATCAGTTTTCCTCTATTAATTTAGGATTTACGATGATTTTACGCTTTCCATGAATTCTTTCAATAAGAAGAAAACGCCGCCATTTTGAAAATAATCAAGACATCAAAAAGTGTCCAGAGTAGAATTACAGCCAAGTACCTGAAGTTCCTTCCAAGCTATTCAATTCAAAGAAAAAGGTAACAGAATTTTACACCCCTTTATAAAGATTTAAACCCTTGCGCTTCCACTTGGTACGTTTAGGAAAAGTTAGGGTGCGCAGAAAATCGAATTTTTACTGTAGAAGTTTGCACATAAGAAGTACTACTTTCAAGAATGTGTGGGCTAAAATTTTGGACAAATAGTTTCCAAATCTGGTACCAACTTTATTGAAACAAGGAAGAAAGATGCAGCCCAAGATTAAGAACCTTAAATAGACTCATGATTTAAGTCCCTTCACTTTCGCTCATTGAATTGAATGGATGTTATTGTTGTCGCTTCAGTGGTTGTAGCGACATATCAGTCCAGGGAGCGAAACTACACGAAAATATACCTTCAATCGGCTAAGCTCAGAAAATTAATGTTACGCATTTTCAAGTTTTACTGTATACTACTTAGAAGTTGCATAATAGACCATTCCGCATTCGAAGGTGCAGGCGCTCAACGCTGTGCATCATGGGATCGTATGGGGCTTGTTTATGCGCGAAAACACTAGCTTCAACAATTTCGAATTCAGATTCCAAGTCGATTTCGAAACCCCCATGCGATCCCGAGATGCAATGCGAACAGCGCCTTCGCATTCGACTGCGGAATGGTCTATTGTTCATCAACCGACATCCTATGGTTTCAATAGGTACTGTGAAAAGTGTATTATTGTGGTCGGCATCTTTTGTTCTTGTGTTTTCAGCGAAATCGTTTGCATTCCAGTTGTTGTATGCTGTAAGTCATTATTACGGATACAATAAGCGACTTTCTCTTCACAAAACAATGCAGTAGGGCACGAGCAAGACATTTTTTATGTACTTTGTGGGAAATTAGAATTTTGCAAGTCAGCCTGGGTTCTTATACAATGAATTATACAATGGGTTCTTATAGAATGGGGGTCTAATTTGATAATTGCAGCCTGTAGGTTCTTAATACAATAACATCTTTGATAAACAGTACTGACTCCTGGTACTCTACCATGGACAGAAGAGAAGTAAACCTAGCTATCTTTCTTGATCTGAAAAAAGCATTTGATACAGTTGATCACACCATCCTGTTAGCAAAATTAGAGAAATATGGCATAAGAGGTATAATGTTTTTCATTTCAAACTTCAAGAACTTGAAATGAGATCGACACAATTCATCCCTTAATAATTCCGAGGGGGGTGGCTCGCTCATTCGAGAGGGGGTCACCTTTAAGTTGTCTTAAGTTTATGAAGCCTTAATATCTTTCATTCTAGAGACAACCATCCACTCCCGATTATACATCACAGCCAGCAACAACAGCAGTTGGCCCCTCTGCAGCACAGTTTCTCCCCCCACCTCCTTCAAAACAAAGTATTAAAGCAGCCAATGCTATGAAAATGAAACCAGCCACAAAAGTACAAAGTCCTGCTCCAGCTCCAGGTATTTTACTTTGCGTTTTTTGAGTTGCATACGTTTATCGAATGTATGCTTGAAAGACCCTGTACTCCCCATGATCCTTTGCCGTCTCACAGTGATTTTCATACTGTATGAAAATGATTTTGGCGTAGCAGTCGCGATAATACTGTATTGTCTTCACAATATTCAAATGAGCGTTGTTATGCCATCGTTTTGAATTCAAACAACGCAACATTCCTGAAAATAGTTGAAGGGATAGGAAATCTTTGTTCCTTGTAGCTATTTATGTCTCCACTATTGTGTGTTCAAAATACGTTGTTTACTGCCAATATGATGTTTTGATGGTTTGCACGCGTGCAAAGAATTCTGGGGAGCACAGGGTCTTTAAATTGCTGACAGACGTTAGGGGTTATGTGATATTGTGGATTGTGTGATATTGTGCTTGATATTGTGGATTGTGTGATATTGAACATGGGGGTTGCATTTTGTAAACAGCAGGTCTAGGTCTGCAATATGACAAAGCAAGCTCTCTCAATCTATTAAGAATAAACCAAGAGAGAATGGATGTCGCACATTCAGCACAATAAACCTTGTGGTTTGCTGCGCTGAATGTGCGACATCCATTCTTGAGTACTGAAAATTGCTTTATCATATCAGACCTGATGTTTTGTTTTACTAAACGCACCCTTGCTGATGATACGCTGGGTTCACTGCTTCGCGATGCCACAACACGTGAAATTGAGCTTTCCCGTAACAACACCCACATGGAGCATAGGATTCAAATCTTTAAAAAGGCGGTGTGAAATTCTATTACCTCTTTCTTCGAATTGAATGGCTTGAGAGAGACCTAGGGTACTTTGATGTAATTCTACCGTGGAAATTTTTTGATATCTTGATGATTTTCAAAATGGCGGCATTCATCATATTTGAGGCTGTGACGTCATCAAATTTCCAACTCGTAAACCAGAAGACAAGCGAAAAAATTCTGCTTGCCACCATATTGTAGGCCCTCATAAACTATGGGTTTTTTAAGATTGTATCAGTTTTCCTCTATTAATTTAGGATTTACGATGATTTTACGCTTTCCATGAATTCTTTCAATAAGAAGAAAAACGCCGCTATTTTGAAAATAATCAAGACATCAAAAAGTGTCCAGAGTAGAATTACCGCCAAGTACCTGAAGTTCCTTCCAAGCTATTCAATTCAAAGAAAAAGGTAACAGAATTTTACACCCCTTTATAAAGATTTAAACCCTTGCGCTTCCACTTGGTACGTTTAGGAAAAGTTAGGGTGCGCAGAAAATCGAATTTTTACTGTAGAAGTTTGCACATAAGAAGTACTACTTTCAAGAATGTGTGGGCTAAAATTTTGAACAAGTAGCTTCCAATTCTGGTACCAACTTTATTGAAAAAAGGAAGAAAGATGCAGCCCAAGATTAAGAACCAATAGACTCGTGATTTAAGTCCCTTCACTTTCGCTCATTGAATTGAATTGATGTTGTTGTTGTCGCTTCAGTGGTTGTAGCGAAATGTCAGTTGAGGGAGCGAAACTATGCGAAAATAATGAGTCTAAACCTTCAATAGGCTAAGCTCAGAAAATTAATGTTCGCATTTTCAAGTTTTACTGTATACTGCTTAGAAGTTGCATAATAGACCATTCCGCAGTCGAAGGTGCAGGCGCTCAACGCTGTGCATCATGGGATCGTATGGGGCTTGTTTACGCGCGAAAACACTAGCTTCAACAATTTCGAATTCAGATTCTAAGTCGATTTCGAATTCGAAACCCCCATGCGATCCCGAGATGCAATGCGAACAGCGCCTTCGCATTCGACTGCGGAATGGTCTATTGTTCATCAACCGACATCCTATGGTTTCAATAGGTACTGTGAAAAGTGTATTATTGTGGTCGGCATCTTTTGTTCTTGTGTTTTCCGCTAAATCGTTTGCAATCGAGTTATTGTATGCTGTAAGTCATTATTACGGATACAATAAGCGACTTTCTCTTCACAAAACAATGCAGTAGGGCACGAGCAAGACATTTTTTATGTACTTTGTGGGAAATTAGAATTTTCTGACATGCCAGAAAACTGGATTTTCTAGAATTCGAGATAAAAACACAGTCTCCTATTTAATGGCTGATGCAGTTGATTTTTTCCCCCAGTATTACAGTATATTATGAAAGTTATTATTTTCCTCCATCTGAGATCGTAGCTTTTAACTGGGATTGAGCAGGCCCATTTGACAGATCTTTCTATATTGATTATAATACAATAAAAACCGCGTATAAGAACCTACAATTTTGCAAGTCAGCCTGGGTTCTTATACAATGAATTATACAATGGGTTCTTATAGAATGGGGGTCTAATTTGATAATTGCAGCCTGTAGGCTCTTAATCCACTAGGTTTTTATACGCGGGTGTTTACTGTATTGTGTATTTCTGTAACTCCTTTTCACCCTCGCTCTTGTTAAATGTCAGTCGATAAGTTAGATTCGATCGAAAAGGGTACTCTGAACATGGCACATCGTGTTCCTTGCTATCATGCAGCTGCATAACAGACCTTGGAGGTTCTCCTTTGCAATCCTTCCCCCAACCCCCCCCCCCCATTCACCTTCTACAACACCTCATAGAACGTTGATGATTCCTTCCCTAGCGGCAACGAATGGTGGCATCGTGCAGAACGGAGGAGCTCCTGCAGATCCCTTTTCTGAGGGTCTTTTTGGAAGTGAACCTCAAAGGGACCCAAGCATGACATCTCTAGAGGTATGCATTTCTTAATATCATTTTAGAAAGCTTTGTTTTGTCGGATAAAGTTTTTGTCAAAACTTTTACTCGAACTTATTTCTGTTTGAAATAAGACAACATCTGGCAAAAGTGACCCAGTCACATTTTTCGTATCTTAAGTGATTCTCACCGTCGCTGCTATTTTCATATCTGAAGTGTTTCTCATCATCGCTGCCATTTTTCTTATTGTTCTTTGTACCCTTTCGATTCACTGGACCTTGGCTAATTCAAAACCCATCTAAAGTCGGCTTTAACAGCTCATCGATTCGATCAATTGCAAAACGACAAAGGAATCAGCTAAGATACAAATTCATGCTTGCTTCAGGTTTTAAAAATCCTCTGTAACCTAAAAAAGATTTCTAGCTTTGAGACAAGAATAGTTACTTGGAATACATTTACATTTTTCATTTGTTGATCATTTTAACTTTAAATAGATTTGAATTAATTTAAATCCGTAGTGTTACGATCCATATTCTTTGTTGTTTCTGTGCTCTGCAGCAGGTAGAAATTAATGCCCTCTTCGACAAAATTCAAATTTTCTTGGATCCATAAAACATTTTGAGCCAAGCTATCAACTTCAAAGCAGCAGTCATATCCTATGCAACAGGTTTTACTGTCCCTTGTGTCATCTTGGCTGCACTTGATAACTTATTTAGAATTAGAATTAATTTAGAATTGCTCTCAATGACTATTTCATAGAATTGCTATTAACTTGGAATCAATCGAAATAAAGCATTCGTCATTATTGTAATTCACCCGTTTACACCTTTCGCAACCATTTTACAATAACCTTCAAGAAAAGTGTTGTGAATATTTGTCTTTCATTGCCAATTTTTCAGAAGGATTCTTCACCATAATTCAATTTTCATCTTTCGTTTGCTTGGCATTTTTTCATTCAGAATTTCTTTCTCCCTTCGCAGCAAAATTTTGGTGCTGGCCTCCAGTTTGATGCGTATTCATTCGATCCACTGCAATAGATGTCCAAAATCTTTGTAAGTAATACTTACGTCTGTTGAGTAATATAGAATTTAGTTTGGAGAAAATATAGATTTATGATGATTTAGAATGCTGATAAAATAGTAGATTTATATGCATTTATTTTTGTGTTTTAAATTGTTTTCAAGTCGCAAAAATGCTTAAAGTTATTTCAGTAGACAGAGCAGACACTGCAGCAAAGTCGCTACAGGGGAAATTATTATAACGCTGAATTGTGTAGTATTTTACTTAATCTCCCTGGTATTTGGTATCATAAAAGCAGCAATTTGAAGTGACGGATATAAAAGCACCTTAGTAGATGCAGTTGCGAGATTTTCAAGACCAAAGAAATTTTCACATAATTTTCACACATGTAAAAAATCTACAACTCGCCTGTACATTTTAGTTGCATTATATTTTGACTGTACCTACAAGTAGTTTACTCGATAGCGCTCTTTCATTGAGCAGATTTTTGGGGTTCTCAGTGTCCGCTCTGTCTTTACGTTGATCAAATAAAGTCTTCCAGCAAACCTTTACAGTATTAGTAGATAATTGATGTGTTGGCCTATATCAATGCATACGGTATGTTGATCTATGTTACACAGTGGCATCAATTCAGTAACTTTAAAAAATTTAAGAGTTTTATTATGATATTGGCTATTATTAAGGCCCAAGGTATCTTAAAGGGAATCTAAACATATAAAGTGGCTCAAGCCACTTGCGGTCAAATTCTAGCCTATCAGGTATCAGTATTTCCTGTTGACGTAGACCAGTTACCCAAATATGGCTCGTCATGTGTCACGGCCTATTGTCTTTGCACGGGTATTTTTATCGAAGGCTTATACATTCTTAGATTCCCTTTAATATCCACATGATTTTTCGGGTAATTCGGTTATCACCTGCTACTTTTGAAACCATAATGTTATCACAGATGGAGGAAATTTATCATTATTATAGAGATGTTAACTTTTGAGGTGCCCTATCGAGCCAGTAAGAAGATATGTGCGTTTAAATATGCAGGAAGAAGTAACTAATATATGTTTATTTTTAACTTCTTTGCCATATCTTCCCTTTAGTGTGTTTATTGGTGTAAAATGTTTGTAAAATTGTTCATTAAAGAGATTTTGCTTCATAGGCTATCATAGCTTATACCCCATTCACACTTGCAAGTTAAACCAGCTTAAACTAAATGAAGTTATTGAATGGGGCCTTCTAATTGGTCGATCCAACAAATCGAATGCTTTTGATTGGTTGAAATTTAACCTGGTTTAGATGAAGCTAATTTAACTGTGTCAGTGGGAATGCGGTATTAGTCTACCCCCGCAAACTCGAGTGCTGATTACCTAAAGAAAAAGTCCTTGGGCTGTCGTTTCTACTTTATTAAGTTATAGCATACTTAAAAAAGAAATATATAATTTAAGTATTAATTCCGCTATGACACGATTTTCATCGAAACTACAAAATTTCATTTTCCACTGGCTGGTTTTATAAGTGTCAACTGGGGACAATAGACGATTACGGAAAAGATGGCGTCGGGGGGCATTTGACCAAGATGCATTGCGTTCTATAATGGAATCAACAGTGATTCTATAGAGATTCGATCATCAAACGCAATGCATCTTGGTCAAATGCCCCCCGACGCCATCTTTTCCGTAATCGTCTATTGCAACATTAGCAACACCCATTTTAGGGGAATTTTGTATGTCATAGATGAGATGATAAATAGGTCTCAGGGAAATGTATAAATAGAATAAATGATTTGCGCCACTCGTGGTAAAAAGTAGATATATGATTGACGCCCTCCGTAGCGCCCATTCTTGAAGCGACTAACCCTTTCCAACTTATGCGAGGGAACGGACAAAATCTGCCAAGATCTCCTGTCCGATCCATTTTGAAAACTGCTAATACGCCCTGTAATAGACTTGAGACGACTGGGCATGTCCAGCCCTGTACATAATCAAAACACAACTTTTGTCAGAATCTCACATTGTGAAAGACCGTTTCGTTTAACAAAATTGTTGTTTTGAAAGCTAGGCGATACGCTAGTTCAGAAGAGGCTTTTATTCTGCTAGGTAGCTTTGAAGTTTGTCTTGAAGTTTTGAGTTTTGTTTGGAGTTGTTTCGTCAAATTTTTGGTACAGCTTTCTCAAGTTTTTTGGACTAAGGTGTCCATTAATGCATAAGATTACCAATAATGCATGAGACTAGCAATCATTTTCTGGGTTTCCTGCATCGGAAAATCAAACCTCAGCTGTAATATTTAGAATTTTTTACTTTTGAGCATTTGTAGATATCACGCAATTGATGTAAAGAATAAATATCGGGAGCTGATTCAGGACGAATAAATTGACATCGGACAATTCCATTTTTGTGTTTGTTATTCTTGTCTTCATCTGGTAACGAATTAGAAGACAGCATTAAAATCAGTCACACAGCTGCACTCATTTTTGTTTCATAAGAAACTTAGGTCTAGTAGACCTAAGTTTCTTTAGGCACGCGCACGAGGAAACGTATAATTTACTCGCCTAATTTGTGTTTTTTTGTGTGTAAAATCTTGCGTGAGCGGCCTTGTTGTTTTGTACGACTGACCATAACCGCCTGCGCATAGTGCTTCGCAGTGTACTGTGTTGGCTGGTAGGAAGTTTCTTAAATTTTAGGACAGTTTTTCTACCACATGGGTTTCTTACATCTTTAATGTTCCATGTAAATTTAATTCACTTTTGGTAAAAGGGCTTACAAAGTACCTAGTAAAATCTGAAAACAATATTAACAGAATCTGCACTCAAAATAATAATAATGATAATTATTATTGTAATAATTTAAAGTTGGCATACAGACATTTGTCAAGACATATCTCAAAACATTTGTTAATAGTCTACAGTGTCAAAAACACTTTTGAGTGACCCAAGAAACTTAAAGCTGCAAATTACAAAGTCTCTTAGCTTTTTTAATCCAGGCAGCACGACTTTTTAACCCTTGAAAAATTGAGCCCACAGTTTCATATAAGCGGTTTCTTATAACAAAATGAGTGTAGTTTCTTACCGAAAGGTGGCTGTTCAAAATGGCTCAAATGGGGCTGGAAACATCGGCTAAATTCCACCGATTGGTCATGGTCTAAGATTTAATGGTAAAAGCATGGGCGTTAAGAAACGCGGTAGTTGTTCATACAACAGTTTTTTCCTTCCTGTTTCCCTGTGCCCGGTTTTCTTGTATCCCTGTGTGCCCGGTTTTCCTTGTGTCCCTGTGTTCTGAAAACTTGAGTGACTGTGACGTAACAACAACAACCTTCACGGGCATAGGGATACAGGGAGGAAAATACTGTTGTAGGAATAACTACCGCGTTTCTTAACACCCATGGTAAAAGCAAAGAAACATCTCAGTATTAGTTTAGCTTTTTTTTATTTTTCAAAGTACCTGTACAAGAAATACAAACAAATCGACGCAAAATTAAACCTAAAACCTGCACTAACTGGCACTTTGAGAAACGAAAAACTCGCTTAAATCACAGAAATAATAGATTATTCAAAACTCCTATAGGCTTTCGAAAATCATCAAATTTGGTGCTGGAGCATTCTCAATCAATCAATCAATCGAGGTCCCGTGTACCCACTGGTATCCAGGGTACGTGTACCCAAGAACCTATGTAGTTAGCCCCTTAAACTGCTCGCTACTAAATTGGTAATTGGTAATAAGAGCAATCAATTGTTTTAACTACCATTCAATTTTGTAAAATGCCATACAAGCTGTTCACTCACCTCGTGGACAAATTTAGAAACTTGGTTCATTGAACACAACGCTCATTTTTTTTTTGATCATTACTTTATTTTAAGTAGGCTGGAAAGATTTCTAGCTATAGTACAGCTAATTTAGGCCTACTGTGCATGCCGCATCCAGGCATAAGACCCCTAGTTTAACGTCCCTTCCGAAGGACGGCGAAATGAGTTACTCGGTCAGACATCGGGATGGTCACCCATCCAGATTTTGACCTCACGCGACCAAGCTTAACTTCAGTTACCTAACGGAAACTGTATAAGCCGCTCGGCCACTCACCCCACAATGTGTTTCATGTCAGAGCAAGGGCGATATGAAATGCGCAGTTCCGTTGAAAATAAATCTGCGAAGGGATGCGAGGGAAAATCAATCCGCTGTGGAGGCCGTTGATTTTAGGAAATGCTGTGAGGGAAACACTCTGCAGAGACAAACTTTAGGCCATTAAAAGGGGAAAAAGATGATGTTTACAGAGCTTGTAAAAACAATAAATGCCATGGAAAGTTTAAAGGTACTGCCAGCAAGGTATGAACAATTTCTCGTAGCAAACATGTAAGCAAATTGGGCCTAAGAATTGACACATGCTCCCCGATCGGGGCTTAGGCCTAAATCAATATTTTCAACAGAACTGCGCATTTCATATCGCCCTTGGTCAGAGTGAGCTCAGTGGACGCTGTTCTTGTAGTCCCCCTTTTGAGCTGTCTTCTAGATCACAAAAGAGCACTGTGTGTTACAAAACGTCCGTAAACATTTCTTTTATCTAAGTTTGAATGAAAACCGTGAAATCAGAATTGTCCATGAGTTGAGTGAACAGATTGTATAAGATTAATTCTAATAAGGTCACCGTTATTGTTCCTGCAAATGAAATCGAAGTTTCGAGACTCCACTGTGTCTTTAAGTCGGTCAACATTTTTTTAGCGCGGATTTTTACACAATACATTTATCACAATAAATACAATTTTTTAAGCATGGACAGAGGGAACCTTGTTTGGCAACGTAACGCGATCGTTACAGTAATCTGAACGAGGCAAAGGTTTTAAAATCCGAAACATTTTATCAAAGGTCTTAAGACAACAAATGTTAAATGAAGAAGAATTCTAAAGAATGAAACATTTTCCAAAATTGAAATCTACATTTTCCCTGTAACAATATCAAGGCCTAAAAACCTGAAACTTAGTTGTCTTTGCAGCTTGTGTCTGGTAGGTTTTGGTTTTCAAGACACCGAGTTGATGTTTATAAAACGCCAAAATCAAATATCCTAATTCTGTTTGTCCTTTCGCTTTTGCAAATGGATATGGATTCACAATGCCCTCTCTGTCACTAGCATAAGGGAGTTTACGAAAGCACAACAGCAATGGGATGTCATATAGCTTTTTCAAGAAATTCTATCACATTAGATTCCTCACGTTAACAACTTTTTAGATTTATTGGACTGTGAAACTGAGAAGATGAGTGAATTAACTGTAACAGTAGTCCGCTTTGGTCGTGATTTCGCAATGTCCCTATTACTTCGTTCAAATCAACAACCACTAAGGCCCTGTAACATGATAAACTTGTCCACGAAGCTTGCTTGCAATGGCGTTACGGCACGACTATCAAAACTTGTGTTACACGGTCTAACGCTTCAGCTGAAGTCATTGCCTGAGTAAAAACCTGTCCTACTTCTAATGAATTATTTGGTAATGCTCGCAAAGGAATATAACAACTTAGCATTCAGTTTCAACAAATTACACAACGAGCAGTTTGACTCGAATCTCAAACTAACCTCACATTTGTTGTCTTTTGGCCTCGTTATTGGCCTACCTTCGTCTCTCTCAACCGTTGGCCTACGGGAAATTCGTTTTGAGCTGCGTGGCATCACGTTGCGAGCTGCATAGATGTCAAATCATGCGTTCATTTTCAAACCAAAAGTTTATTTCAACTAAATTTGAGTTCCACTGCTTGTGTTTTACAAGGTGCAATGTTTGCTGAAAATTGTCTCATTCGCTCAAACACCATTGCAAGCAAGTTTCAAGTGAGACATCATTGCGCAACAGGGCCTTTACTAAATAATAAACAATGATTAGATCACTGAATTAACATTAATATTACTATAGACAATTATTGTGCCTGCCCCAGGACTTGCAGCTGCGATCGAAGCTGTGCATCAACCACTGATGTTGAAGATGTTCATATCTCTCCTTGCTCAAGTACAATGGCTTTCCTCTCCTGAGAATGACAAAGAACGATTTTTACGTGATTAAAATCTTCAAGGTAAACATCAAGTACTTTAAATGAATATGAACTACCAGTTGAACCCAAAAAAGTGAAACCTTTTCGAAAAATCACGAAAATTTGTTTATAATACCAATCTTGAAATTTCTATTTTGGACATCTGTATAAAAAACCAATCAACTGGAAAGAGATTGCAAAGTTTTTAATTTGCTTTGAATTTATGGGAATTCCTGCTTTCATGAGCTAGCCATGCTGGATTTCAACAGCCTCCTTTTGGGTCATGGGAACGAGGTTGTGAGCTACCTGGTTTTGAAACATTCAGAAATCACCAGAGAGGAATATCAAACTGATTTACCCTGCATCATCACTTGAATTTGTTGCTTATGTCCTTGATAAAGCTCTTACATCACGTCGGATAAAACTTTTATATGAAATCGCAAGATAAAGCTTTCTGCCTAAAATCTGATGTTTTGTAAGATGCCATTACTTAAAACACATCTCTTCAAGCTGCAATTTCATCGCCACAGCGTAGGAATAAAATAAAAACTGTTTGAGACATAGTACATGGTCACGCAAATCCACAACCGAAATTTTCAAAATCGGTAACGTAACCAAATTTTGATAATTTTTCAAATACTTTCACATTTTTGGGTCCCTATCATCGTGCTAAAACATTTTCTTTAATTCTGGCATTTAAAAAAATTCGATATCAACATTGTAACGACAACCTTCTTTAAAAAAGAGATACCTCCGTTCAAAATTTGATAACAATTCCAATAATTAATAAAGGGTCAATATAAAAGACGACATACTTGAGGTCTTTGTCTTCTTCTCCAAAGCTGTCAAGGTAGACTGATCCCCATACACAACCTCGTTCTGATCTGATAATCAGCACTGCTGACGTCGATATAATCAGGAAAATACCAGTACCACATCCGCAATCCATTGTATGCTGTAATCACACAGAGAACGGGTTAGGATTATACTGTCATATGTAACATTCAGTTGCGAGATCTTGTGAAGTGCCATAAGATCATACACAATGATGATTATCATTATCATAATTGCTCATTAATGCACTACCTTTTAGCCTGCATTACATATCATAACGGACCAGGAAGGTTATTCGTCTTCCTCCGTTCTGGACTGTGACGCAGGCAAACTATCTTCTAAAAGGCATATAAGCGAAAAATACAACGTGGTCTAAAAAACTAAAATGGGCATACGTGTTGGTATTTTAGAATATCCAGGTTATTGTTCGGCCGAAGAAGCTTTCCGAAGGTTGTTTGCATCAATTATAAATGTGGCTAGATCATGTATGACATTCAAGTTATCACTACTCGTCATTTTAGAAAAGCTTGCAGGGAGACAGTCGACGTTAGCGAGGGTTGGCAATGTTTGTCTTCAGTTAGCATAGCCCGGGCATATTGACAAAAAGGTAGATTTCGTCCTTGATAAGACCTAAAGAGCACATTTTGCACTTCTGCCTCTCCATTTCTAAACCATTATGCCTTTCAGTGTTACTATGAGTCAAAAATCAGGGGCGTAGCTACTGGGGGTTGTGGAGGGTATCGACAGCCCCATTAATATCGTCCAAATGGAGAAAAAATTCCCGCAAAGTTTAGGGGCAATATGTCGTAAAATTGGGCTGAGCATATGCCATTAAAGATCAAAGGACCCTCTGGGGGGACTCACGGACCTGGCATAACGTTTAAGTGTCAGACATTTTTAGAAAATCTCATTACATAACAATGTTTTTCAGCTTTCAAAAACTACAATTGCTTCTAAAAACAAGAAGAACTTTTATAGAAAATGAAACCTTCAAGAAAATGTTCATAACCTGACTTGACAAGTCTTGAAAATGTTCTTTGAGGACGTTATTTAAACCTTCAAAAGCTGTAAAAAATATCAATGAAAAAGTATGGGGAAGTTAGTTTCTAGCTAAAATCAAAGTACATATCTGAAAAGGCAGCATTCAAACTCTGTTCCATTCTTCCTGAGGTACGACGGAAAATCTATGGGGTTACTTCTTAGGCGTACAAGGTGTCCTATTGCCCTCAACTCTGTATGTTCTTGCAATCAGATTCCGAGAAAGCCCGTCAATGTTAACATTGACGTCATTACTGTTTTCAGCAACAATGAGTCAATTAGAGGTGGTATTGATATTCCATACTTGAATGCAAGCAACCATAAACAGCCATTATCCTTTTTACCTCGACGTTAGCAAGGCTAGCTGGTGTAGTGGTTAAGGCGTTGGAACTTCAGATCTGACGGCGGGAGTTCAAATCTCAATGTGAGCAAATTTTTTTATTTCTGACGATTTGTGTTTACATTATCATTCTATAAAATGTTCAAAGTTTTACACAACGATGACGGGCTAATTCAGTCTAACCATGGGTTGTTGTTGTTGTTAGGAAGCCGAAAAAGACCAAAAAAGGTCGAAAACATGTCACTGCTAAAGCAGTAAAAAAAGCATGAAAATGAAACTAATTTCTTTAAGAAACTTCACGACATCGTTTGAAAAGGTTTACGACAGCTTTTAAGTTTTAGAACACAAAGAAAAACGATAGAAAACGCAAGTTTCGAAAGGAGGAAAACTTGCAAATTTGATGGGCCTAGTGAAAAATTAAAAAATTTCTTCACAGCTTCCAAAATGAAATGGCTTGTTTTTCGACGGTTTTTGGAAATAACTGTGAAATAATACTTGCAGTAGGTAAAGAATATCGATTTACGTCGAATTTTACCTTGCCGCGGCCGTTTACTGCGCGAAAATCGGTCAAACGGTTCAAAAGTAGTGATTTTTTCCACTTCACCTCGGCGCTAGCGTCTTCTGAGAATGCGTGTTTTCTTTTGTTCTACAAGACATTGACTCCAAGACGCATGCGCTAAAACTCCATTACTGTCCGCCATTAGCTACTAAATGTCATGCATGCCCTGATTAGGCTCTAAACGAACTCATTGTCTCTTCTATACGCTTCTATACAACCCTCGGTGCCATGACAAACAGCAATGACCACAGGAAACAGGAAACAGGACACAGGAAACAGGAGTCGCCTATCACCCCATAGACTCTACTTGTACTTCGTACCGTGAGTCAAAAATGGTAAATCCTCCCCAGCAAAAAAGCTTCTGCAAGCAAAATTTGATACTAAATATAGGGAGGAGTGCAAAGATCAATACCATAAACCGAATTAAAAACAATTCTCTTACCTTGACACATTCATAAACACCATTTGAATCAGCACAGCAAGTTGATCGAAAACAAAGAAATGCACCACAAACTAAACAGACAGTTGGATCATCGGGTACTTTCTTGCATTTTCTGCATTCTTGCTTTCGGTAAAACTGGAACAAACTGAAAAGAAATGTCGAATAAGTGAATTAGCAGATGGGACTGCGCACCAGTTGATGCATACAGTTGAACTTCCAACAGAAACAAAAATTGTCATAGCTAAAGAGGAGCTGGAGTTATCCATAATTATTCCCATATCGAATCTATTTTAGGAGAAATGCTAAACTGCTCGAGTTATCGACGTTCATAGGAGTAAGTACTGTAAGTATTTCTCAGTCTTCATAAGCTGACATGGTGAAATAACATTCTCGTGAGTTGTTAATCACAACTGGAATAAATTATGGTCTCTGCCGGGAATGGAACCATAGTAACTTCCAGAATTAAAGGCTCTTATCCAACCATGGTCCTTTGCGTCCTCTGTTTTATGCAAATGAACATTCTTGTGGTCTACGAAAATGGCTTCCTCAATAGAAATGTACGCGCAAAGGCTGATGGTTGAACAGGAGCCTTTAAACAATACAGTATAGAAACGATTTTTCCGTGTTTCGGCAAATAGTTTCTCAAATCAAAGGAGAAACTGGGTAAAAATATCTGTTGAACTCTATGGTTTCTTTAACCACTATGCTGATAAGAATGTTCAAGTTCTAAGGGAGGTCAAAGGGCCCTAGAGCTACAAATTTTATCAGAGATCCACTCCGTTCTTAAAGGAAAGCGATCCACAATTCTGCGAGCATCTTTAATTCACCGGCATCATTCGTAGAATGTCAAGATTGCTAAATACACAACAGATTTGAAATAGTTACCTGTCATAAGAACGTGGTAAAGAAACCAATCTTGGTACTGGCCAATTGTGACTCAGTGGCAGTATGTTCTGAAAAACAACGTTACAAGAAGATAAAATATATATTATTGTAAATCTAGTTCTTTATAAATATATGGCAAAATTTAACGTACATTCCAGGATGCTCTCCAGCCACGAACTCCAAGTATACATGACTCTTACGCTCAATTTCAAACTAACCCTTTAATCTGAAGGACATACCATTTTGTCTAATAATCAGTTAAATCTGGATAGCATCCAGCTTTTTATTAGATACCAAAGTTACCGCTCACTACTGTCTGCCAAAAACTTTTACAAATAAAATTTTGCACTAAATTTGAGCACGTAAGTTTTCTTATGACTGATCTGTACATCAAATTATATGTTTCAAAAGCCTAGCTATATTTCTTGATACTTATGAGCATGTAATCGGAAAATTTTCGCTTTCATTCTATAACGTGCATTCACTCTGCGATTTACCCTTGTCTAAAAATGTAGTTATTTCCTAATTCGTCTAACTCAATCGAAAATAACTTTTTTTACTTATCAACACTACTTTACAACTAACACTAAGATACAACCAACAATTGATATCTTATAGTACAGTATGGTTAGTCTAGCAATTTTGAGCCAGATGTCAAGGTCCCAAAACAAAATCACTCATCCAATATCATCAAATAGCAAGGTTCCGAAGGAGGGGAGGGCAGGGTGGGGTTGTAAGTCTTACTTACAGAATCAGTATCGACGTGTGATAACTTTAACCTCGTTCTTTGCTTATATACCTTGTATTCCCTTGGGCCTCATTCTATGCAGTGCTGCAGTTTACTTATCTCAGGGCAACCCAACCGCTTGTATATCTCATGGGATAAGTAAATTCATAGATTTTGAAAAGAAAGAAAATAAGCTACATATAAAATTTCCACATCTGTAAACCTAAGACAATCCAATTCGAAGAATTAACTAACCCCAACTACAACCAAAATAAACAGAAACATCTCACAAACCCTGTCAACTCTTTTCTCTTTTCCTCCCTTTACAAGCAGTACCTCCTCTAATTGTTGACACCATGATCTAATCGCCAGGATAGGATTAGAGAATGGCCAGTTGAGACACCTTGAAGGCAGCACCTCAGTCATCTGTATGTCATCTCCTTCTTCTGCAACCAAGCCACAAATATTGACTAATTCTAAGAATTCGTTGCGTGTCTATTGAAAGAAAATAAATGTATCAATACAAAAATCCAAGGAAATCTATTTAACTGCCTTCAACAACGGACTAAGAGATGTAAATGGAATTCATATCCACTCACCCTTCAAATAAACCATTTGCCAGTGCTGATTTTGCACTGCATTGAGTCGTGGTATGCTAACAAAATACCATTCTAGCGTAGGTTGTTTGTGATGGCTCATTTCAAACATATTTGCAGATAAATACTATTGACATAGTTCGGTTGTTATCAGAGTAGCAGAAGTGGTTGTATTCGTAAGATAAGTTACCAATTTAAGGTAGATACTGTTTTACATGCACTGCGAGAAGCATTGATTATTGAGAGTTAAAAGATGTTTATTTTATTTTTATTTCAAATATTTAAGGAGGGTAGCCCTTCAGCAATACTGATTTTTAAGAGGGCCTCCATCACAAAAACTTTTAAAAATTGAAATACTATTATGACCTAAAATAACCTAATACAATTCAATTTCTAATATATTAATAAAAACCCTATAATCTAAAATAAACATTTACAATAAAAGAAAATACATATGGCAAACACATTATTTACAGCAAGCTACCCCTACATACATTGTTTAAATCCGTCTAAGGAGGATGCCAGCTTACACTCAGCTGAGAGGCCATTTCTAGACTTGGCACCTCTAAACAAAAAACATTTTTGTCCATTTTTGGAGTCTTTCTTTGGTAACCTTAGGTCAGTTGCTGTATTCCTAAGATTCCTAGAGGTCGGCTGGGATTACACAAAAGTTTACAACTGTGATCAGTGTCTGACAAACACCTTTTTGAATTTCCAATTATGGTTTCGGTCTTCAACGAATGGTCAAGTAAATTTCCAATTCATTAAAAAATTTGTTATCACTGGTATAACCACCCTAGGTAATGTCTGCGCAGTACTGTGGAGGATGCGCAGTACTGTGGAGGGTGCGGAGTACTGTGGAGGGCTATCATGAGTAACTGTGGAGGGCTATCTTGAGTACTGTGGAGGGTGCGGAGTACTGTGGAGGGCTATCTTGAGGACTGTGGAGGGCTATCATGAGTAACTGTGGAGGGTGCGCAGTACTGTGGAGGGCTATCATGAGTAACTGTGGAGGGCTATCTTGAGTACTGTGGAGGGCTATCATGAGTAATGTGGAGGATGCCGAGTACTGTGGAGGGCTATCTTTGAGTACTGTGGAGGGTGCGCAGTACTGTGGAGGGATATCTCGAGAAATTTATCGGTTGCCGGGTACTGTTGGCAGGCTTGCGGCCTACCTTCAGGCTGTTTGTGCGCGAGATAAACATAGCAGCCTATCATAAAGGTTTCTTTTAAACCCAATGTCTTATCATCGTCGCTACACATATCTAATTAGCGTGAAGCGGATACTTCAGCAATCGCAAGGGAAATTTGTATAATGAACGTTATAATGAGCTATTTTTATTTCTTTCATGAAGTTCATTTTAATGTTGGTTTGTTGTCTGTAAAAATCGTTCGTTAGCTATTTTGATTTCGATTTTATAGCTCAATACAAGTATTTTGTTTTGGTTTCTGTTAAACCTAATGTCTTATCACCAGCTTTGCGTATTTTTGTGCAGAAGACGACTGCTCTACAAACTTTGTTATGATCTCATTTCCTTCATATCCCCGGGGAAACATCATTGCTCTTTCTATGATGTGAGATTATTTTGACCATTGGATCTTTGCAGCTTCAGAATGAGAATATTTGACAAATGGGAGTATTTTTCGAGATGATTTTCAGAGAGTCACGCAAATTTAAATATGGAGGACGACTTTTTTAATTTTTTAATCAGGGCGCCTCTGAAAGAGAGCCCATCAAGCCAATACCAGAGATTCCTTGACGAAAGAGGCAAAGATCCTTCCGAATCGCATGAAGGATTCGATGATATAAATGCTTTGGAAGAAGGATATCGCCGAGATCTGTTCGATCTCAGTCTGTCTGGATTGGAAAGGATTGACATATCTAATTTAAGTGAAGGCGAAGAGTCAACCTTGGGGGATATCTTGGGAGATTTCACTGATCCAGAATATCAAGAGGAAACCAGTGAACTGGAATTTGTTGAATTGATAAAAACAGCTCTTCCTGCGTTAAAAAGTGCAGGATTGTTAGGCGATTTGCTGTTATTTTTTAAGCTTGTTGGAAAATCGCAATTTCCATTAACCAACATTTCACTGCTTCTTTTTCTGGATGTCGTACGATTTTATGGATGCCCAAGCTGGTTTTGCACGATTGTCGAATTGGTCAGCTGGACTCGACAATGGCAGAGTTTCCCTAGGTAGCTGAACAGTTGCTATATTCGCTGCTGTGTCTTTGGGGGCATCCAAATCATGGTACACTGTCTCATCACTGTCCTGTGGATATGCCTGCCCACATTCAAGAAAATCACTTTGCTCCATTTCGGTTTCTGTGACTCTAGGTCCACCTCCCACTTCATCGTCTCTATATCTCGTGACTTCGTCCCAGTTTCCGAACGGCCGTGGCAAGTTCAAGCTCGCGGTTTGCTCTTCACTATGAAGGCCAGTAGCGGGAACAGGGTTAAGTCTGCTAAACCCAGGCTCAGGGCTCCGAAAATTGCTGGTTGGTTGCATTCTTTTGCTACTGTTTCCGCGTGAAAACATTGCACAAATTTTCGCTTCGCTAAAAATCACTTTCCAAATTTTGAAGTTCGACTAAACTGTGGCAGCCTTTCAATCAATGCTCAATGGAGCTATAAAATCGAAATCAAAATAGCTAACGAACGATTTTCACAGACAACAAACCAACATTAAAATGAACTTCATGAAAGAAATAAAAATAGCTCATTATAACGTTCATTATACCGGTTTCCCTTGCGATTGCTGAAGTATCCGCTTCACGCTAATTAGATATGTGTAGCGACGATGATAAGACATTGGGTTTAAACGAAACCTTTATGATAGGCTGCTATGTTTATCTCGTGCACAAACAGCCTGAAGGTAGGCCGCAAGCCTGCCCACAGTACCCGGCAACCGATAAATTTCTCGAGATATCCCTCCACAGTACTGCGCACCCTCCACAGTACTCAAAGATAGCCCTCCACAGTTACTCAGGATAGCCCTCCACAGTACTCAAGATAGCCCTCCACAGTACTCCGCACCCTCCACAGTACTCAAAGATAGCCCTCCACAGTTACTCAGGATAGCCCTCCACAGTACTCAAGATAGCCCTCCACAGTACTCCGCACCCTCCACAGTACTCAACATCGCCCTCCACAGTTACTCATGATAGCCCTCCACAGTACTCAAGATAGCCCTCCACAGTACTCCGCACCCTCCACAGTACTCAAGATAGCCCTCCACAGTTACTCATGATAGCCCTCCACAGTACTCCGCACCCTCCACAGTACTGCGCATCCTCCACAGTACTGCGCAGACATTACCTAGGGTGATAACTATCGAATTTCGTGACAAGACGAATCAGTCCATGTTTGTTTACTGAATGGTGTTTGAGGAAGAAAAAATTTTCAAAACCCAATCCATTCTGGCCTGGGTGATTTCAGTTGCTACGATCATTATGTTGTGGTCCATAAGGATTTCCTACGGTAAATTTAAACAGATGAAATGTCAAAACATTACTTACTACTGAACTTTAGAATAACAAAAAATGAAAAAGGCCAAATTTTCGACCTTAGAATTAAATGTGGAAATAAAAAAGTGTGTTTGGATTTCTTGCTTTCAAATTTGACGGAAAACTGTATATGTAGCATTGCAGATTTTAAATTTTCGTCCTATTTTGGCTGTCACCTCATCATTATTGACATTTGTTGTGCCTGTAAAAACGAAAACCGCAACATTAAAGGGGCCTTTTCAAGAGGCATGCTTACCGCATGCATCTAAGCATGCATCTCTTTTGTGCTCTCTTTGTTGTCGCCATTTTCAACGTCCATAAAAAGGCGACAAAAAGAGGTACCCCGCACCAAGCATGCCGGTTAAAAGAGCCAATTTAAGAATACTTGCCTCTTGATTTGGTAATGGCGTTTCGAATAATAAATGTGAAAACATGGCAGCCAGCCTCAAGAGAGGAAGACAAAATTCTTGAACGCGTAGCTCTAGAGCTTGTGGCGACAGCAATGACTGGCTTATCTGCAATTAAACACAATAAGAACTTTTAAAAATAGTTTTATTCATCTATCAACTTTCATCTGGGTGTGCCAAAATGTGATACGCTATGCACTTATCTAACTGCACTTTCTGTTAATTTGTTCGCGTACAATCAAGGAAGCACCACAATGTTCCAAAACAAGCAATGTAGTATGATTCATTAGTAGTAAATGTATCTGTTGTTTGCACGTGCGGCTATAATTATTCAAATGTATACGAAGATATTGATAATAGATCCAATATAAGCCTTGAATATTACGATTAGACGTTTCGGTATGATTCATTATCGGTATGATTCGTTTCGGATTCATTAACCAACTTCTGACGTTAGAAGATACTTCTTTTGATTGCGGGTATTCAGCAGGCATGTGGGTGACTGTAACTGGTAAATGTTACCAACAGTTAAGTCTTCTAAATATAGGAATTTGCTTACTTGAGGTCAACTCAGCTTGGGTACAAAACGTTCAAAATCTTCTAGGAATTTCCAACTTTGGTCGGATCATTATTGCTTTAAAGGGTTTGTGCAAGGTTGAAAGCTTGCCTTTGCAAAGAGCAAAGCAATAAAAAAATATCCCATTCAAGTCGAAGTTGTACACGCGTCATGAACAATGGATAGGCAAAGACACAATTCTGTGTCTGAGTGTTTTCTTTGCTCTATTTATAGACAAGCCTATTTTCTATTGCACTGTCCCTTTAAGGTCAACTCAGCTTGGGTCAAAAACGTTCGAAATCTTCTAGGAATTTGCAACTTTGGTCGGATCGTTGCTTTAATGAAATAATCGATGGAATGCAAAATCATTGTGAAAATTGCAATTGGTATCCGTAATTCATTCGAACAACTTGCTTCTGTTAGAAGAATTTAAACAATAATATCGCAAATATCCAAGGGTCTACAAAATGACAGGAAATTTTTAAAATCTTTATATTTAAATAAACGACTCAGTCAGTCTATTCTTTTTACAGCTAAACAGATCTCGATGTTGCCGGGTTTCTTTCTGACTACATTAACCTAAATAGTTGCCATAAAAATTGTTATGAAAACCTACGTACCCCAGTCATTTCTTTTTCGTGCAATCCAATGGCAGTCTTTAGACGCGATAATGATGACGTAACAACTCCAAGAATGTCATACGTAACATGCTCTCCTTTGCTCTGCAAAGGCAAAAAATAACAAGAATATCAAATAGTCACTGTTGAATAAAGTAGGCAACAAATCACAGTGGATTTACTTCCAAAAAGTCATCTATATCTTGTGATACGTGGCATCAAAATTGCAGTATAAAAAATAACAAAATTTTACATATTACAGAACTAGAAAACATAACAAGAAATTTTTGTTTAAGGAATTATTTACCACTTTCTACAAGAATGTGCTCAGAATATTTTTCATGGAATTTTGAAACATTGTTTAGAAAATGCTCTTTCTTTTGAGATCAGATGTGTATACCTACGTCTATTTGCAGGGATAGCTTTGAACATCACAAGTATTTTTTGACCGTTTTCAAACGACTGTGCAGATCATAGTTTTACAAAGATGAGTCTGGTTTTCATTAAAAACTTTAAGTACCTGTAGAGTTTCCTAATTTTGAGAAGGAATCTTAAGGTCTCTGGATTGCTTGAAGCAAATTTTCACGTTAAAACAGTAAAATCCTTCAAAAACCTAACAACTTAACCGCTTAGTGTTGCTCGAATGCAACAATGATGCAAAGATAAAGTTTGTGAAAGACAGCATAGGACTCAAATCTTTATAAAGGTGGGTGTAAAATTCTATTAGATATTTCTTTGAATAAAATGGCTTGAAAAAAACTCAGGGTACTTTCCTCTACATCTGCCATGGACATTATTTGATATCTTGATTATTTTTAAAATGGCGGCATTTATTATATTTCAGGCTGACGTCATCAAATTTCTAAATCCTAAACCAAAAGAGCGACAGATCTCTGCTTGCCACCATATTGTAGACCTTTATAAACTATGGTCTTTTTGAAGATTGTAGCATTTTTCCTCAACTGATTTAGGATTTACGATGATTTTAATTTTTTCAAAATTTTCCATGAATTCTTTCAACAAAAACAAAAACGCCGCTATTTTGAAAATAATAAAGATATCAAAAAATTTCCACGGCAGATTTACAGCATAGTACCCTAAGTTCCCTACAAGTCATTCAATTCAAAGAAAAATGTAATAGAATTTTACACCCACATTTTTAAAGATTTGAAAGATTTGAGCCCTTTGCTGTGAAAGGCTTCATCAAGGGCAAAAACATAAAGAAATAGAACGAAAGAATGGCTAGTCTGCACTTTAGCGAACCAGCTTTCAATATGGGCAAGTTATGTGTCATGGGGTAAGGGTTTGGGTCAGGGTAGGTTTTGGAAAAGGGGTTTTTAGGGTACGTTAGGGTAAGTAGGGTTAGTTAGGGTAAGGTAGGGTAAGTTAGGGTTAGTTAGGGTAAGGTAGGGTTTAGTTAGGGTTACTAGGGT
>REGM01000006.1:691438-721315 GCA_004194415.1 Aurelia aurita | reverse complement strand
TTTATCAATCTTCCTTTCCATTCATCCTTTAGCTGGGGAAGCTCAAATGTGAACACACCTCGTCCCCCCATTCTGGCGTTTACTATAGAACTTTTCAAACCAGTGTTGGAATTAAAACGGAGAATAAGAGAGTCGAAAAGAGTCACATAACCAGCATAACTTAGGATGACAAGGTTTTCGTTGTTTGAGTTTCAGGAAACATAATCGGACAGGAAGGTTAAATGGACGGATAGAAATGACTAGCACATTTGGACAGGCGGCAAAGATAAAATATTCTTGATAAAGGAATGCTTGTTTAGTAACAGATAATGCGAAAAAGGAAAAGAAACGGAGAATTTGCATGGCTTACATGTCGATATCAGTCTCACCCCAAGTTTATCCTATTTTGTAAATCTTTTAAGAAGATCATAGTAGGAAGATGAAGCACTTCTCTTCTTTTAAGCAAAGGCAATCTACTGATAAAATTTTTTAACAAGAAGCCGAAACACACAAACAAACACTAAGAACAGTTTTGTCACCAATGAAGTGATTTTCCCTCCGGGAGATGTGACAAAGAAAATTTCAGATGGGTGTCAGATACTTCAAAATATGAAAAAAGTGTTTGTTACCAAATCTCAATATTCTTATCCCACAAGATTGCGCTAAAGATGGCGAGGGAATTTTTTACCATGACCATTATTTTCATTATTATTATCAATACATTTAAAGTAGGCATACAATATAAATAGCTATAAAATAAGAGCTGATTCAAGCCTACTATCTAACAAAGTAAAGTTGCTTAAAAAGAAAGAAAAAATACAATACATAATAGTTAGTTACAAAAAAATATATATACCTATACACAGATTTTTACAATGTTTACAATTTTCCCCAATATTTACAGTGTTTTCTTTTTCGAGATTTAATCATGGTGAAAAGTTCCCTGACGCAATCTTTAGAGCAATCGTCTATTGCCGTGTTGGGTAAGAATGGGAGGTTTTGGAATAATAATTTCTGCTCGAAGAGGCAAACTGCAAATGTTTCAGCTACCTTAGTCTTCCTAATGAAACAAGATTCAACGAAAATCAGCAAATTGTATTTCAAGCAATATATCACAAGTTTGATGCGGCTCAAATGATTGTCCACTGCGATACCATACACAATCAAAATAGATGAGAAATAACAATTCACTTGGAAAGGCAAAGTGCTATTCAATTCTCGTTTTCAGCAACCTCAAGGCAGCCTAAAGTAACAAGATTGATAAATTTCAAAAGGATTTTAGGATGGTATTTCAAGCAATATATCACAGGTTTGATGCGGCTTAAAAGCTATTCCACTGCGATACCCATACACAATAAAAATAGACGAAAAGCAAAATTTCACTTGGAAAGGCAAATTGCAAATTGCAAATAAAAACATCAACAGTTTGATGCAGCTCAATAGATTGTCCACTGCAATACCCATACACAATAACACTAGATAAATGAAAAACAACATTTCACTTGGAAAGGCAAATTGCAATTTAATGCTCGTTTTCAGCAACCATAGGGCAGCGTCAGGGCAGCCTAATGTAACAAGATTGATAAATGCTAAACAAGATAATAGGATGGCATTTCAAGCAATATATCACAGGTCTGATGCGGCTTAAAAGCTATTCCACTGCGATAAGGATATATCACAGAAATTGTGATACGGATATATCACAATTTAAGTCAGAGAAAATCTTCGCAACACTTGAAGATTAAATTTAGTGGATAATTCTAATGAACGAGATCAAGCTAACCAACTTACATCTTTTAATCGAATACCAAAATTAATCGTTCTGAGCAATTATAATCAAATTGTAGGCATTAGCATCATGTATAATTCACCATGAATAGATTGTATTATGCTTACAAGATGAATTCTAGTTGTTAAAGAAATCTACAGACAGCAGCGTCAGGATTTTAATAAACTTATTTTAATGACTGATTCATAGTAATTTGAAGCAAAAATAAAAAGATGACAAACTACCGCATCTTTTAGCGTCAATGCAAACATGCAAATAGAAGTACATTTTACGTCAAAGGCCCAGCAACGCCAGGCGGCAAATGCATTAAGACCATTAAGATCAAATGACTCATGGTTGTAAACAACTTCTACGTTAAAATGGACCATTGATAGTCGTTTTAACTACATTCTACCAAGCGACAAGATCTTTCGAGTCGATTTAAACATGCAACTTGAGCCCCTAAAGCTGGGTTCAAACTAAAGTAAATGCATTAGAAATGCGACCGAAAAAAGAGCGTCGAAATCATTTTTGCCACAATTTGATATTTGTCGACGCCTTTGACGATGTCCTATCACCTTTGGATGCCTTTAGCTATCAGTATTTCCTGTTGACATAGATCAGTTGCCTAAATATGGTTCGGCGCGTGTCAGGGCCAATTGTCTTTGCAAGATATGTAAATACTGAGATACTGATGGGTAGGCTTTAACATGCACTGATTGGATTTGACAGGCATCAAGGCAAAGTGGCTTGAACCACTTTTATATGCTTCGATTCCCTTTTACGGCAAGAAAGAAAATCCCTATCTCTTTGGAATTTATATCGGTCCTGTGATTCAGACGGCAATTTATTGCAATGTTTTTCCACAACAGACACTAGCAAACACCTTTTGTCTCGTGTTTTGTCTTGTGTAAATATCTGGAAAATCACTGAGATCAGAGAGGCTGCCATTTTGTTTAACCGGCCTACTTTTAGACATTATTATAACAGTCGCAAAAACATAAACAGTCGCAAAAAGCCCTTTTATCTGTCTTGAAAGAGATTTAATTTAAGTCTCTGTCTTTGTAAAACATCCCTTTTCAACTTAGAATTGGCTTAGAAAGTATAACAATTACAAAATCGTATTTCAACTTCTTTTTAATGAAATTGGGAAGATCAAGAAACAAACAACTGTCTAAGCAGAATGGCCGCCAGCTGAAGTAGTCTTGCGTTAATAATAAATGAATCAACAGAAGGGTTAAAGACAAATTTAGGGGGTTGAATCGTTTCGTCCTTGAAGTTGCAAGCTATCAATCATAAAAATAATTGGCTAAATAAACCAGGGAAATCGATATTATGAAGCCAACAGACGATTGCGCTAAGGATGGCATCGGTGACTGTTGTTACCATCATCCTTTGCGTTCCATCACGCTCCTCCGCAGTGTATTTGTGAAAGAGGGCGATACATCTATCAGTAGAAGTGCATGCACGAAAATAACCTTTCTTGAAAATTTACGGTAAGATTAAAATTTTCCAATTGTAAAATAAGATAAAAAATAAAATAAAATAATGACCAAAATAAAAAGACGATGCGGAGGAGCGTGTGCGTCGCGTGGTGAATCGTCCAATCAAATTTCATTTCATTTTTCATTTTATCAATATTTATATACACGAGTACCTTTCAGCTAGGAAAATTAACACTAATAACAATGTATTTTTAGAAAAGAAAACAAAATAANAGCCCTCAGATGCAAAGTGTGGGAAGATACAAGCAACATTGATGACACCATATTGAAAGCTGGCCTCTTTTGTTAAAGTTAACTATTATAAAGTGTTTTGAGAAGACAGCAGGTACCATACATAAACACAATTCGACAATAACAGCAACTGGAGCATTTCCGAAACACCACGAATAATTTTCCGTTACAAAGCAAGCAAGAAGGAGGTCAGAGAATGGCGTCAAACCGCGCTGAATCGTCTTTGAATCTTCGCAGCAAGGGCGCCTTATTTGTTTGAATCTTCCTTATTAGAATGAAATGAACTGGCCGTTTCAATCACATTGTTTTCATTCTTCTCAGGTAAACAATAGATTTGAAATTAAGACGGTTGCTTAATAACCAGCGATAACTCAAACCATGCTCAAACCCTCAAACCAGGTCGTATTTCAGCTTTAAGCGCGGGCTTTTCTCAGCAAAGAATAAGAACCAATGTACTGTGCAATACTTATCGATCTATTTTGAATCATAAAGCTCTGATCTTTTGGTCAAACGGATTTTTCACTGGCTACGAAAGAGAGAATGTTGGAACAGCAAAGATCAACAGTGAAAGAGTTGAATAAAAATTGATGTGATACTGGGAGAAGATTTGCGTGGAACAGCGAGGTGATTATAATGAAATAACTCTGATGGAGTCATCAAGACGTTTCCTGATCGATTGTTGAATCGCGAGGCTAAATGAGTTGGATTAGAGAGAATTAAATCTTTTCATTATTTCACGTTAGTTGGATTACAAGTGCAAGATTGTGATTGAATCGCAAAATCATTTCTGGTTTCGTTTGGCTAGATAAGGCTCAGCTGGTGCGAGCAGGGCCCGCCGATTTGACGACAGCAAGCATCTCAAGAAGACGACAAATTGTTGATCGGGTTATTGCAAATAGACGTGCGTAAATCTTCTAGACACAAACAAAGGAGGAACGTGAGTGGACATCACGGCACGATCCGGCTGATGTTTAAGCGAGTACGTTAATTAAACAGTTGTTATCTCAAGTTGTCGTGAGTTGTTCAAGTTATTCGCAGATTTTTCATCAGATATCACGAATTGAGGTTGGGAAATTTTATAAATTGCGGCTACGAAGAAAATCAAAAGAATTTGCAGGAAAGGTGAATCGAATAGATCTTAAAATGGCTCGATAAACAGTTTCAAAGTGAAGGCAGAAGATTGGGACATTGAATTTTCATCAATTGCATCTCCGAAGACAAACTCAGATCGCAGTCGAAGAAAATATCAATTCATTTGGAAACGAATTTCGTTCAGTTTCGAGGGCAGATTGACTGAATCTACGACGAATGTGAAAACACGCTTCGACCAAAATTTACATAACGGATATATTGGCAGCTTCAAACAAATTTTAGCGTAAAAACACGGTATATAGACACAGAATAGGCGAACAAATTTCCTAGACATGGCGGGTTCGGCTATAAGTCGAATGAAGAACTTTCAGATATTTTTATTTTGTTCTGCAGACGTTGTTTCCTTGATTCTGAATGGCGGAATTTTACTTCTTGTGATCATCAACAAAAAGACTAGAGCAGTGCCTTCGAATTTATTTTTCATCAGCATTATTGCATTTCATTTGGTGACAGCATTATGTGGAATAAACTTTGCCGTGCGGTTCCAAGAAAATAACGCGGACTCACATCGAAAGGACACGGTTATCGTGCAAATAACTTTCACACTACTTGGACTAGGTCTAAGTCATTTTATGTTGACGGTAGATCGAATCATGTCGGCTCTAATGCAAGAACGATACCCCCTTGTTATGGGAGAGAAGCAGATTTGGCTTATGATTGGTCTATCATGGTTCATTCCGACAGTCACCGCTATATCCTCAGCAGCAATCGCGACGAAAGATCAACCAGCCAGCCAGGTCTCATATGCCTTAGCTATCCTTACAGTGGCATCCGGGCTTACGGCTATCATGGCATTAATAGGGCTTCATGGCTATTTGATCAAGCTGAATAACAAGCATCAAAATCAACCGTATCAGTCGACGCGACGACTTCGCCGCGCGATAATACAAGGAAAGGCGAACGCACTGCCGTCCCGTATCTGCATGGCAATGGCTATTTCATACATTGTCCTCATGTTTCCCCAAATCTTATTCGCATTAGGAAAGCTTTCAAAGGCAAGAGGTCTGCTCGATGTGTGGTACATACAGCTATCAAGCACGCTTATGCTATGTGGTGGCATAGTCGATGCCTCCTTGTACATATACATGAACAAAGAGCTGCGAAATTGGATCCGCGAGAAGTTCACTGGAATTTGCAGTAAGAAAGAGAGCAGCAAGGACAAGGATATCATGGCACTTGATTTAGACATGAAAGACATTGATGGCAAATCGGACATAGATCATACTGCAATAGACACTTTGTTACTCAAAAATACGTTGAAATAGGACATTGACATTATAATGCTATGAAAGACACTGAAATTGGACTTGCTGAAACAATGTAAGGGGATATGATATGTTAGGGTACGACGGGACAAGGGAGTATCATCATCACTCATAACAGAAGAAATCGTTCACCCATAAACTCGTATTGAATTTTAGAAACTTACTCAAAAAATCCCAACGACAGTTAGGATAGTCTGAGCTATATGCCCGGGAGGGGGCACTTGATCCAGTATTGGGCAGGGGTGTGTCCCCAAGTTTCGGACGACCCACCCTGTCTCATGATGATGCCATACCCTGTTAAACAATAGAATTTCACAAATCTTGGCCTTTAGACTCTGTATTAAGGGGGCTTTTTACCAAGCTCATCAAACGCATCAAAACTGAACATGAAAGTAAACAGTTTGGTACGACGAAAAACTAAGAGAAATGTCGTTTTTAGATGTAAGATTTACCGTTCGTTTCTGTACATTTTTGGTTGTATTACTGTATCGAAATTTTATTTAGTATTGTGTATTGTCTGAATGTGGAACAGCATCGCAGCTCAATTAATGCAGTTTCATTCGTATATCATTGATATTTGATTATTTGTTTCGATCATGAAACGTTCAAGTAGCTATATCATTTAAATTCAAATTGAAGAATTTACATTTTAAGATCAAACTAGTGACAATGAATGCACGCGAATACATTTTTGGGCAAAACATGGATGAAAATGTCTACCAAAAAATACCCCTTGATTTTAAAGGCGCACACAGATGGGTCACATGCGAATCCGAATTAAAATTTTCCGTTGAAATTCAACTCAATTAGGTACAGAAAATCGAAGCAAAGCTTTGATGAAAGCAATGATCAAGATGGCAGTGAAGAAGACACAACAGAAACAAAAAAACCAACAGAAATTTATGGAAACTTTATTCAGATCTTCTACCATCCAACTGAGCCACATACCAAGTGTCTTTAAGGCAGGTAAGGCAATCCTAGACAGTTTTCTGCACTGCTCGTAGCTTCAGCTACGTGGCTAGGCCCATTAAGAATGTAACCAAAAAAAAAGAGCGGGAAAATACATTGAAATTTAATCACGTGATCCATGTGCGCCTTTAATTTCCTTATTTGACAACCACATCATGCAAGTCTCTACACCGTTGCGTACTTTTTAACACTGCAGACCCCTCATTCATTCACTTATTCACTCACTTATTCATTCACTCATTCATTTGTTCTATTACATTGCTGTCATTCTATCGATAAGAAGCTTTGTTGACAGGATTATCTGACATGCACTTTGTAGAACAAAGGACCATTTTTTAGGAAACGCTAAATATGCATATGCTGAAGATTGGTTNAGTGTCTTTAAGGCAGGTAAGGCAATCCTAGACAGTTTTCTGCACTGCTCGTAGCTTCAGCTACGTGGCTAGGCCCATTAAGAATGTAACCAAAAAAAAAGAGCGGGAAAATACATTGAAATTTAATCACGTGATCCATGTGCGCCTTTAATTTCCTTATTTGACAACCACATCATGCAAGTCTCTACACCGTTGCGTACTTTTTAACACTGCAGACCCCTCATTCATTCACTTATTCACTCACTTATTCATTCACTCATTCATTTGTTCTATTACATTGCTGTCATTCTATCGATAAGAAGCTTTGTTGACAGGATTATCTGACATGCACTTTGTAGAACAAAGGACCATTTTTTAGGAAACGCTAAATATGCATATGCTGAAGCTTGGTTCACACTGGAGCAAAAACGCGTTAACAATGCATTGGAAATGCGACAGAAAAAGAATTGCGTTGGAAGTCGGATAATGCATTATCTAAACTCACTTTAAACGCATCTCTTGTGCGATATCGATTCCAAATCAAAACTTTTGATTGCATCCAAATGGGTTATAGGACATTTTCAAAGGCGCCGACAAAATCTCGTATTGAGTCAAAATTAATTTCGACGCTTTTTCCGTAGCATTTCTAATCTATTTCTAACCCGTTTTTACTCCTCCAGTGCGGAACAAGCTTTAAGCCTTTTTCCACTAGGCGGAACATTGCTCTCGCAAATCAGTTGTATTGTTCGCAAGAGCGATTTTGCCTGAAACTTGAATGGTTTATAGTTTTGAATGATGTAGCTTTTCCGCAAGGTTGGGCGTCGGTCGGAATCAGATGGTTGGAAAATTTTCGTTATACCAGCGGAATTTTCCATCTAGTGGAGAATAGTGTTTAGGTACAAATGTTACTTTTAAGCCAGCTCTTTACTTACTACATTTCACATGGCAATTTTCTGCAAAGTTCAAAAATCTTTTGGTAGCTCGAAGGCAGGAACCGTTTGTAAAGCTATGAAGACGCCATACATGCAAGCAACCTTTTACCGGCACGCACAAACTTTAGAAACTTCCACATGTTTTCAGCAAGAATCTTTGTTACTGTGTTTGGAGATGCGTTAACTGAGAAACGTATTCAACAAAACTGTGGCGATCTCATTTTCATGGAAATACGGATCATGATAATATTAGTTCATACATGCTGATGTACTGATAATTGAGTTGATAGAAAACTGTATATGTATAAATCTTTAATGATTCCTTTGTGGTTAATATCTTCTTTAAAGAGACGCTAAACCTGAGTTTTTCTCGTGTACAAGCAAATGCTACGTTACTACAAACATTAGTAAGTTATGACCCAGGGTAAACCTGCTCGAAGTCTGGTTCTAATTTAGTCAGTGTCGATAAAAAACAGTTATTCATGCTACCACTGAGATGGAGTAGTGTCCTCCGCACAGAATGAATAAACAAAAACAGACTTGGAGCGAGCCTAGCGCAAACGTGGAATGCAAAAAATAAGGAAAGCGGCTCAACTTCTACATTTTGAAGTCTACTAGAAGTCATGGATCAACAAAGAACCAAAACTTTAGCAATAATAATCGATAAATTCTACCTGTAAATACTTAAAACGCCATAGAATATATCATAGTCAATGAATATATGCACTAAACGTATCGGGCTTTGCCCTTTGACTACTGACGAAGGGCACAGCCTGATACTTTTATTGTATATTTTCTATGGCATTTTAAGTATTTACAGATAGAATTTATCGATTGTTATTGCTATTCATACTTCGCCACACGCTGCATATTTATTTGAACCAAAACTTTACCATGGACGTATAGTTGCTCATAAGTTTAAAAACATTACGTCTTCTGACTGAATAAAGTTTACATTTTTCGCAGATTTCAAAGTAGTTTATGACCAAGGGAAAAAGGGAAAGCGCTTAAACTGTCCGAGTGTCCTAGCTCAACACGAACTAAGACCTAAGAGGGCGTTCCTTCGCTCTGCAGTTTAAAAATATTAAGGGTAAATACTGAATAGAGTTTACTCTTCATGACCCAGGAAAACGTCAGTAATGAGAAAATACGGAAAGCGGCTTATAAGCTCTGCCATTTAGTCTCCCATTGCGACAAGGATGATCATTACATGAATCAGCATGCAGCGTTTTAGTCCATTAGAGATTCATGTTTTTGGTTTTCTCCAGAATTTCAAAGCGAGCTAGCCCCAAATACAACAAGCACAGCAGAGTTCAAATAACTCAAATGGCTGATGAGGTAAAACAAATGTAATATCCTGCGGTTTTTTTAGAGATAGTCGTTAGGCACGTGCAGAGTTTTTGTGACTAAAAATCCGTCATTGTTTACGATTTTGCTTGTTTTCGAGATGAACAACCATAAAAAGGTCTCGACAGCAGTTAGCGGGGAACAGTTTTCAAAGAAATCATGAAATTTAACTTTTGAACTGATTAACTGCAGGATTTCAAGACTCTGAAGCTAACCAAACAACATACATAATTATCTATAAAAGAAGCTCAAAACAATTTGAATTCGCCTCTCAGAGAATATTTTTAACATCACCGTTATTGACTTGAACAATTTATGAGTTCTCTGCCAGGAAAACAGCTAATTTGAAAGCTTAAAATATCGATTGATCGGCCAAATATTTGAGGAAAGACCAATGTGGCAGCATGGCAGATTGCAGCAAATTGTGCAACCTTCCTATAGACAAGTTTTTGTTTTTCTGAGAACCTTCTATATTTATTATCTGAGTCTCTTGTTTCCCCACGTTTTTTTACTTGAATCATATCACTTCTGCCAACAGAGAATCATAATTATATTTACGCCCACAGTACAAGATCTTGCAGCGCAAATTCAGAGGATAAAATGACTTTCTTCTTTATATCTATGATATGTTTTGAAGATTAAAGGGGCTTTTGCAACCGGCATGCATTGTGAATATATCCTTTTGTGGTCTCTTTGTTGTCGCCATTTTAATGGTCCACTAAAATAGCCAACAACAAAGAGATGGCACGTGCAAGGCATGCCGGTAGCAAAGGCCCCTTTAACTGTTTGCTTAACTTGATTTTCTTTAAATTTCATCGCTGCGAGTTGACGGTTGAAGACAGGCCTAGGCAGTGAAAATAGGCCTGGATTTGTTATCTTGATTTTTCTCGACGACGATGTACTGTATTATCACAAAGAAGCTGCGTAGGCGCACAAGTGCACTCGCCTTCGCAGCGCTGTTATGAAAACACGGGGAAACGAAGTCACTGAAACTAAAACACAAAAGAATCTATTGCTCACTGTACAAAACAGTCATTTAAAACCAAATATAATAGCCAGTCAATAGTTCCATTCGTCTCTTGTGTGGTTGAACGGTACATGTGAGGAGCAAGTGATTCCCAGATTCTTTATATCAGTTGCTACAGGAGCTCCACTTTAAAGACATTTCCGCCAGTAGTTACAGTTGCTAAGTCACCACAGAGTTTACTGTGAAAATATGCGCTTAAAATGCACGTGGGCCGACACCTATATATTTTTATAACGAACTCCTTATACGAAAACAAACTAACGAGCACTTTTAACGTATCTGCATTTGGTCAGTTAGTTGCTCGACGCAGCATTAGTTAATTGATTTTTAATCTAGACTTAAACCTAAAAAGTTGATTTCATGCAAAAAAACAAGCTCCATTTGATTAAGCCATATCGTCCAGTTAAGAAAAATTGCATTGAGCTTTATTCCCTGCAACCCAAGAGAAATATAGTTAATCTGGCAGTAGGTCTATAGCCTTGAAAGTTTCTGCATTTGATCATTAGTTGCTTGATGCAGCAATAGTTAATTGATCCTTAATCTAGATTTAAACCACAACTATTTAATTTCATGCGAAAGAACAAGCTCCATTTAATTATACCATATCATTCAAGTATGCATCCTTGCAACCCAAGAGTAATATAGTTAATCTGGCAGTAGGTTTATAGCCTTGCAAGTTTTCTGCATTTGATCATTAGTTGCTTGATGCAGCAATAGTTAATTGATCCTTAATCTAGATTTAAACCATAACTATTTAATTTCATGCGAAAGAACAAGCTCCATTTAATTATACCATATCATTCAAGTATGCATCCTTGCAACCCAAGAGTAATATAGTTAATCTGGCAGTAGGTTTATAGCCTTGCAAGTTTTCTGCATTTGATCATTAGTTGCTTGATGCAGCAATAGTTAATTGATCCTTAATCTAGATTTAAACCATAACTATTTAATTTCATGCGAAAGAACAAGCTCCATTTAATTATACCATATCATTCAAGTATGCATCCTTGCAACCCAAGAGTAATATAGTTAATCTGGCAGTAGGTTTATAGCCTTGCAAGTTTTCTGCATTTGATCATTAGTTGCTTGATGCAGCAATAGTTAATTGATCCTTAATCTAGATTTAAACCATAACTATTTAATTTCATGCGAAAGAACAAGCTCCATTTAATTATACCATATCATTCAAGTATGCATCCTTGCAACCCAAGAGTAATATAGTTAATCTGGCAGTAGGTTTATAGCCTTGCAAGTTTTCTGCATTTGATCATTAGTTGCTTGATGCAGCAATAGTTAATTGATCCTTAATCTAGATTTAAACCATAACTATTTAATTTCATGCGAAAGAACAAGCTCCATTTAATTATACCATATCATTCAAGTATGCATCCTTGCAACCCAAGAGTAATATAGTTAATCTGGCAGTAGGTTTATAGCCTTGAAAGTTTCTGCATTTGATCATTAGTTGCTTGATGCAGAAATAGTTAATTGATCCTTAATCTAGATTTAAACCACAACTATTTAATTTCATGCGAAAGAACAAGCTCCATTTAATTATACCATATCATTCAAAATTACAAAATATAGCATTTGAGGTCTATTCTTTGCAACCCAAGAGTAATACAGTTAATCTGGCAGTAGGTCTATAGCCTTGTAAGTTTTCTGCATTTGGTCAATTGGTTGCTTGATGCAGCAATAGTTAATTGATCCTTAATCTAGACTAAAACCTGAAAATGTGATTTCATACAAAACAACAAGCCCCATTTAATTATGCCATATCGTTCAATTATGAAAAATCGCATTGAGTCTTATTCCCTGGAACCCAAGTGTGATACTGTTAATCTGGCAGTACCCATAAAAACAAGCATTCGATAGAGCAGTCTAACTGTTTAAGTCCAGTTTTAACCAACAGGCTCAGATCTTATAAATATTTCCAACAATATTTCAACCAAGATAGCATTTTTTACACAAATTTTAAATCGTGATAATTTTTTGTGGTTCGACGAAATAGTTCAGTTCAAGCTAATCAAGAGCAAGGTTTTTGTCGTGGATTTTTAATTAGAAGTAATGAGAAAAATTTAGAATGCAAGCAGGTTTCATTTGTCCAATTTGAGAAACGTTTTTTAGCTGGAATATCTGCTTATCCCCTTTAAGGAACATTGAGAAAGCTGTGAATATGTAGATTTCAGAAAGCTGCAGTCAGTCTCCTTTATCCAGGGCCGCAGGAAAAATCTTAAATTTGGGGGGAGAGCACGAAACTTCAAGGGCATTTTTTTCATTAAGCTTAAAGGGGCACTTTCTGAAAGGAAAGGGCACTTTTTCGTTTATTGCAAAATCTTAGGGGGCACGGGCCCCAGTGCCCCCCGGTTCCTACGGCTCTGTCTTTATCGGTCGCAAGTCATGTAACTTGTTTACGCAAAGCAATAACCTTAGTTTACATTAGTGGCAAACTTTCATGCGTGCTATACTTTCAACTAACTTGATTAGCTAGCTTGAACGCAACGTCAACCAAAGCGTGAGACTTTTGGTTGCTAAATATGTGAAGTGTAATAATAATAGAAATATTTATACAGGGTAAACCTTGTCAGTGCTACGAGTACTGTTATCAATAAGGGCCCTGTAGCGTCTGTGAAAAGCGAATTACACTCATTTTTCCTAAAAAACTTGGCTCTGGGCTTTGTAGTAGGATGTATGCCCCACTCTTGTAGTGAAAGATTCTTGCAGAATTTGTTAACTTTCCATAAAATTGGACTTCACAATTAATCAAAATTCATCGAGGATCGATTTTGGAAACAATAATTACAAGAAAGGACTAAGTCAAAAACAAAAATTATACTTTTTAGCATTAAAAAAGAAAACACCAATACATAAGATTACCATGCCTGTGTTACTGGTTCAGTTCTAAATGTAATGTTTAAAGAACATGTAACTTGTAACTGCTCCGGAATGGAGAATTAGGTTGATATTATTATGTTATTATTTATTATCTGGGGTGGTAAAACCCTTTTTGTCTGAAACAATTTGCAACTACTTCGAATTGACCTCTGATCGCTTCTAGTAGGGGTTCTTAATTTTCTGGAAGAGGCTACTACAGTTATTCTTACACCCACAGCCACGTCTAAAAATACTGTTTTATAAACATGTTTTGCTAGCGACAAACAGAAAATACTTTTTGAACATCTCCAAAAAACATTCCCAATAAATTCTTCATGAAAAGCAACGCTTTGATACGTAGCTAAACGTGGCTAAACTGGACATTTCTGCTAGCTTAGCTAGACATATCTGGAGCAGCTGTTCACAAGATACCTCACGATACCTAAAATCTTATTTCCCTCCAGCAGTTTACGGTCTGGTCGTGAGGCGTGGGTACTCTAACCAGTTATAAGATCGTTAGTGCACTAAGGCTGCTAATTTTTCGTCTTGGTTTGTAAACTAAATACAGTTTTGATGGATAGCACATATTACATAAAACTGAAGAAAGAAACCAGATCTTATAAGCAAATAGGATTTTGTCTGAAACTGTTTAATGCGGTTTCTAGTTTACAAATTATAGTTCAGATGTAATTAAACACGACGGGCGTCGTTGGCAACATTGCTCTTTGAACGTAACGCATCGAAAATTTCCGAAAGAAAGTTGATTTACAGGGGGAAAATGATGAACCTACCTGAAAAGGCCCCAATTTCACTCAGTTTTCTCACAAATCCTAAACTTCTTTAGGATATACCCTCCCTACTTCCACCCCATCCCAGTCTCAGCCTATCAGCCACAACGCTTCTGTAATGCTAGCAACATACTTTTTGGCCTATAACATTTGGATAAACCTCCTCAGTTTGAAGAATTAAATGACACCCTCTTTAGGATTTAGATTTCGGTGGCTCTACGAAAGCTTTTTCTTGTAGACTTACAGTAGCATTTGCGACAACAAAAGAGACAGTTTTGCCTCCTCAATATAGCCTCCACATCTCTTTTCTTTGATATTAATCAAGAGTGGGCTACTACCATTGGAAAATTAAAATGATCGAACCCGGGATCTTAATGTCAAAAATTTCTCCGACAATCCACTGCGCCAATCCACTGCATCTTTTCTTTGATTATAACACTGATGTACTGTAGAATATTGAGATTACCACAGAACAAAATTCATACCATCTCCTTATTTAAAGAATAATTTATATTCTAATGAAATTGTGAAAAATTCACACAACTATGAACAAGTTTAAATGCTAACCCTGCGTTTTTTATTCCAGATATTTTCGAGAACCTGACTATTAACTTACCGCGCGAGTAAAAAAACTTGCACCTTTTGAAAAATCATCAAAATTTGATTATATCACCGATCACGAAACTTTCTTCATGTGCATTTGTAATTTTTATCAAGGACCAAATCAAATTTAGGCATATTGCAACGTCTTGAAAAAGGCTTTAAATTTTCGCAATCTTGACTGAAATTTCACTTCTCTTTGATTTGTATAAAACTCTATTATGAGTCAGTCTTTTATGGCTTAGGTCAATACAGGTATCAAAGTTCTCATGAAAAAATATAACAATGTAGGATTCAAGCTTTATCGTTATGTGAAATCTTGACTGATTATGATCAAGGGCAATCAAATTATCACACAGTACCTCAGTGTTACAATAAAAGAAAATAACTGTTCTATTTTTGAAGTATGAAANCAAATTATCACACAGTACCTCAGTGTTACAATAAAAGAAAATAACTGTTCTATTTTTGAATTATGAAAGCAACATCACAAAAATACAAAACAAAATAAACCAACCACACCCATCTAAGAAATTTCTCACAGAAAACATATCGTAGATACTCCAAGAGATCTGGCATCCTGCATTACCCAGCTAACTCCGCTAAATCACAAAAACTTCCAATACTTGTTAGCCACAAATGCGCAAAAATAGTCATGTGAAAAACACAACACCACGTCCAGTAATACCTCACTCACATACAACACTTCCTAATATGTCTCCAAAAGTTTATGAACACCTACCGTGTTTCTAAACTTGGGAAAAATTCCTAAAGCATTGATGACCCCATGGAGGGAGGGGGGGAGGGTTTTGCTCTCTTTCTCCCCTAAAAAAGTAGCATGCTCACTTGCTACTTTTGGAAATTAACCTTGCTCCCATATTTCCATATTTCATCTTCCTCACAAATCTTTGGGCTCCCATGCTCTCATACTTACTCATACTTTCTGATGCACTCATACTTCCTTGCTTCCGGCCCTTTTAGGTCCTGCTCCTTTGCTGCTGAGAACGTCTCTCAGAGCCACAGAAATCAATTTTGGCAAGAGACAAATTTTAGGCAGGTGAAATATAAAGGTTTTGCTTTAAACTCTTCTACAGCAGTACTAAATCATGGATTGCCAGTAGGAGCCTTAATAAGTTGAACTCGTAAATCTAGGTTCTTATATGCGGGTATTTCATAAAAGGGCTCCAATGTAATCAACTCTTCTGCCTGAAGTTGAACGAAGCATCGCTAGAAACGTCGCTCAAGATAAGGCGAACCGTTTTACAAAATGACACAGACTCCCCTTCCTTTAAGAACAATCCAATACATCAATAATTAAATTTACCAACTGAAACATTTTCAGAAAACTGTTGATGAGGCCAGTCAGTCCGGTGAAGGGGGCTCGATTCCTTCGTTTTTCTACTCAAAAACAAGAGAGTCTAGCCTTTTTATAAGGCCGGCACGCTTCATGTGATCAAGGCCTGTAAGCTGGAATTCAGAAGATTTGCCAAGAAATCACTAATAGCTGTCACCCAGATCCCTAAAAATCCACTTAAGTTTCTTATTATCCACAAAAGCCTGCATGAAGCATATTAAATTGTAAAGATCAGCTCTCAAATCACAACAGAAATATCACCCTCTAATATCATTTTAAAGATGAAATTAGCTGTTTATGTATGCTGATTTCTCAATTTGTTTGCAGCAGTGTTTTCGTGCCTAGCCAAATGCCAGGAATCAAGATAGAAAAAATCCGTAAAAACTTCAATGGAAAAGGGGTTCTCATTTGAGCTTTGATCTTAAAAGGGGATCACACAGAGAGAATACGGTACAACAAATCTTTTCCGGTAGGAAGCCTTGTCGTACAGTAAGACAAGCCTATGGTACGGAAACAAATGATCGCCACCGATCACATTACAACAGAGCAGAACATAAGAGTATGATAAGAATCTGTCTGAAAACCACGAAAAAACGACATTTGGTCAACAGCCGTACTTCAATCTGTTTTTTGTTTTGTTATTGAGAACGCTTATAAATATGAGACTAGACAAAAATCAGATTATAAAATAGTGAAATCTAATAAAAAGTGGCGTAACTACACCGTACAAAACATCGGTGCTCGTTTGTGGAATAACCTTCCTACTTCCTTAAAGTCAATTTCAAAACATAAAAATTTCAGTAAAAAACTTAAAGAAAATATCATCTCCGCATACCAAAATTAACTACAAAAAATGTTAATGATTANCCGCATACAAAATTAACTACAAAAAATGTTAATGATTAAGACTTACAAACCAAACATTGATCTCTTACTAACTACTAACACAAATTTATCTTAATGTTGAATTTTTTAGCTTTGTACTATGACGTAATTTTTTTTCTTTTTTCACAAATCCTTTTTAAGAATTTAATTTACGGCCCAGGCTAGATAAGCTCTGCTTCTCTTGGGTCGTGTAGAATACATATTTTTTCATCTTACATTGTATTAGGCTGTTGCATTCTGCGAATAAAATTGAATTGAATTTAATTGCACCTGGCTTACATCTTCATTGAGTTATTTTCAATGAGAGCAGGACCATCTAACCCAACTGAAAACGGTTTAGAATTTGAAGTGGAGCCTCGCGAATCCAGCAAATTCAAAGCGGCCCATAAAGCGTTTGGCCCCTACAAAAGCAAGCAATAGCAGGAAAAAAGAGCATCAGCAGTAATAATTCTGACGCAACAAACGATTATGGACATACTGTATAACATTGAGGGCTATTTTCCCAGTAGTCATTATGTTCTTCAGTTAATTCAAATACTATTCTGTTGAGATTCTGTAGTAGAACGCAAGGAATTATGGGGAAAGGCCCCGGCAACCGCCATCTTTTCCGTTCGTCTATCGAAACAAAGAAACATTCATGCGTCTGGATGTTTAACGTTTGTTAATTGAGTTAACGAAACTTACCAAGGCATGATCTCATCGATTCGGCTTTCTTGGCATCACTGCAAATTTCGATGTACTCTAGTTCAAGGCATGACCTAGTTCAAAAGAAAAACTCGAAATCAGAAAAACCATCAATCCCTAAGCTACAAAAGGAAGAGATGGGCTCACTACCGTAGAATTTATATTCATTGTACTGAGGATATCTTCCTTATGTTTCTGTTTGATGATTTGCTTGAAGTCCTGTCAATTCAATTCAATTTTATTTGTAAAATACAAGTTGCTACAATAAAATGTGAGGAATCAGATCAAAGAAGGTGTTCTCGAACATAAGTAGTTCCAAGAATAAAGAAGTCTGACAACTAGCACACTTCAAGTGCCTCCTAGTTTTACGACGATACATGAGACACGGGCTTTAGGAAACTCTGAATTAAAAATTAGATTTTCGGATGATACATCGAGTATTTTTCTTCTTTTGTATTTCGTTCGTGATACATCGAGAGTGAAGCGCGTGGCAGAGTGACGTGACTTAAGGTGAATCTCCACTAGGCGGAAAAGGTCGAGAGTCGCCGCGGAAAAAATCGAGCGATACAAAGTAGGATCTGTTTCTACTTTTCGCCGAATCGCTCCCTCGAAGAACCAATCAGAGCGCTTTGAAGACTTGTCACCAGGGAAACCGAAATTGAACATCGACCGGAACAAAGGAAGTCGCGGCGGAAAAATTTGAGTAGCGCAAGCTTTTCCGCCATGTGGAGATGATGACCCTTCGCACTTGCAAAAAATTCTACGCGGAATAAGTCGAATCGCTCGACTTTTCCCGCCCAATGGAGATTCACCTTAACTTAGAGAATGGCTCTAGGTCACGTCACTCTGACACGCGCTTCACTCTCGATGTATCACGAAAGAAATAAAAAAGAAGAAAAATACTCGATGTATCATCCGAAAATCTAATTTTTAATTCAGAGTTTCCTAAAGCCCGTACATGAGATACTAAAGTTGATTAAAAACAATAACTGAAGGCTAACTTAGATATGAAAATATATTTCATCAAAATCTGTTTTTCTAGAGTTTTTGGCAATTTTACTAGGAAGCTGTGTTTGAAAAGATTTATAAAAACTATAAACTAAAATCATATTTTGCCCGTTTCAGCTTGAGACTGATGCCAATTGCATCATTATCTTCTAATAAAATAAGCAACACATATCTTTTCACATGTATGGGACAAATATTTGATCTTGTTTTCCATCCAAAAAGAAGACATGTTTGCGTTGCTAGGAAGATATGACCAATATCGTTCATATAGGATGTTATGAATGATATTGGTGAAACAAATTTTCGTACAGGGTATAAGTTAGCCTTTCTAAATAAAACGAATTGACGATTCTTTTAAGTCACTCAAGGGTGGGCATGTTGCAGTGAGAACAGTGGTCCCATTGTATGTCCACATAACGGGTTTATTTCTCCCATACTATGTTAATGTCTGTCACTAAAATCAGGTTTATTTTGAACACTTTTCAACAATAGCATTTTGCAACTAACTTGGGCTGTTCATGTTCTTGGATGTAGGTCAATATTTGTCCTCAAAACTGGGTTTTATCGGAGTATTATAAAAATGTATGTCCCCAAAACCAGTCCTTTTAAGAGTGCAATTTGTACTGGTACGCTGAAAAATGGGTTGGTGAAATCGTTTTTCCAAGACATACATAGGACCACCAAAAACACAGCACATGCCCACCCTTGGTCACTCTATAAATCACTATAAATTTTGCAAAACGCTAATACATTATTTCGAGACACATAGTCCCTTATACAAAATTAATTTTCCTCCAAATTCATTTGCCACAAGGCATCCTGACAGGCCAGCTGTCACAACCTCAAGTTGTCTCTCGCTAGATCTGGAAATAACAACTGTGGTCATTCTAATTAAATCTTAATCAATGAAAGAACTCTTTGCTGTACATTAATCTGGAGTCAGTTAAAGATACATCTCCTAATCGTGATAAATTGGAATTGATAAGAAATATTCTCTGAAGAGTCTTAGCCACAACATTAGTCACAAAAGAATAAATGATACTAGTGATCAAAGACAGAATTGAAGTACAAAATAATATTCCTTCAAGCGCATATTTGAGGCTGCCTAATAACGATAAGAGAAACTGAAGTAACAAAGGGACTAAGTGTTCAATAATGGTATCTCGTTGAACACAGAAATAACAACTTTCAATCATGATGAATGAAACTGTGTAAATACTGTCATTCTGCATGTCCCTGTGCTTGGACTCTGCTTAAAGAATATTTGGCATACAAAACTTGATTCTGGCTAAGGCCTTATGGCGTTTCTAGATCTAAGCGCGCAAATNTTACAAGGCTGTCGACAAAGCGGGCATGTGAAGTATCCTTTTTGAATATCAAAGGTGTGATGCTCATATGTAAACGTCCTGATATGTTGATCCTGAAAAAAAGAAACATTTTTATTTTTATTGAAAATTTAGTTGGATGAAATTGGTCATTTCATTCTCAAGAATCGAGAAATTTATGTAAATTATTCATATCACAATCTTTCAAAACAGCACAGGCTTCAAGTCTTTAAAAAAGCTAGAGTAGATGGATATTACATCTTTATTTTGATTAAAAGGCTCGAAAGGAACTTTAGAAAATTAACTTTAATTCTCCCCTTGATTTTTTGATACCTTGTTTATTTTCAAAATTACAGCGTTTTTCTTTTTATGAAAAGAATTCAAGGCAAGTTTTGAAAAAAATTAAAACCGTTGGAATTTCTAAACCAATGGAAGAAAATAGTAGGAGGTTCAAGAAAACCATCGATTAAAAAAGGCTATAATATAGTGGTAAGCAGAAGACTGTCGCTCTTCTGGTCTACGATTTAGAAATTTGATAACGTCACAGACTCAAACGAGTTGAAATATAAAAAACACTGCAATTTTAAAAATTAAAGTAATAATTTTTGTTTATGGTTTGGCACTTTCTTGTAATTCCTGGTTCAAAAGTGGCCCCCGACGAATTTTGATAAATTGTGAAACTCAATTTTGTGTAAAATTAAGATACTCTACAAGAAACTTTCACCATAAGAATTGAGGCCCTAGAGCCATTTTTCTTATAAAAAAAGAGGGTATAACCAAATCTTCGTGAGTCAGAATCTTTAATGGCTGCTTTATTGATATCATTGGAAAGGTTACCAAGGCAAATTCAAACGAACTTATACAACACTAGTATATTCTATAAAAGCTAGCTGTATAGGGTGTGTTTCATCTTAATACAACAAGACTTAACTTATCAAAAAGCGTCTGAGTTTGTTGCTCAATTTTCAGACATAACACTAAAAGGTTCACAAATGGTTTCTCCTAACAGCCAAAACAACCAGCTAGGTCAAACATTTATTGTCAATTCCGAAAGAAAACGAATACCGTTTTGAATATAAAACCAAAACAACACTGATAGCAATAAATCATTAATCAAGTTTGTTATAGATACGATGTGTAGGACAGATAACGTTGCAGGTTTACATATGAGACAATAGCAGCAAATACTGGTCCATAAAAGAGAAAACCAATGATTCCGCAGCGGATCCATTTACAACATATTTTTGATGAAATAAGAAATAAATGTGTTCCGTAGGATTTTTTGCTAAAACAATAGAGTTCTTCACTAAGATGAGGCTTTTAGATGGCATATAAGGGGCTTTTTCACAGGGAACCAGACCAATGTCGAAAATTAAGAAAAGAGACTGGCAATATCGATCAGATGTAGTAAATGGCGGACGCAGATCTTTTACGAATGATCGACTGAGCAGTTGGAGTGATCAAGAGTCAAGTGATCCATCGTCGGAATTTGAACTTAGATCTTGCTTTAAGTAATTTTTTCGCCCTGCTAATTCTAGGGATACTACTTGAAAACATGCTATCTCGTATAGGGCTCAAATCTTTAAAAAGATGGGTGTAAAATTCTATTACATTTTTCTTTTAATTGAATGACTTGAAAGGAACTTAGGGTACTTTGCTGTAAAACTGCCATGGAAATTTTATGATATCTTGATCATTTATGGCAGCATTTATTAAATTTGAGGCTTTGGCGTCGTCAAATTTCTAAATCCTAAACCAGAAGAGCGACAGATTTCTGCTTGCCACCATATTGTAGACCTTTATAAACTATGGTTTTCACGAAGATTGTATCATTTTTCATCCATTGATTTTGGCTTTACGATGATTTGGATTTTTTCAAAATTTTCCATGAATTCTTTCCATAAAAATAAAAACGCCACCTTTTTTAAAATAATCAAGATATCAAAAAATTTCCACGGCAGATTTACAGCAGAGTACCCTAAATTCCTTTAAAGTCATTCAATTCAAAGAAAAATGTAATAGAATTTTACACCCACCTTTTTAAAGATTTGACAGATTTGAGGCCTATGCTCTTGAAAACATACTATCTCGCCTAGCATAGGAACCTAATATTTAAAAAGGTAGTGTAAAATGGTTTCACTTGTTTCTTTTGATTTTTTTTTAAATAATCCAATAAAAAGTAACTAAATTACTTACAAAATTAATATACGATACTACTAGAATGATACCACGAGGAGCAATAGACTGTGTCTACCCCGCGGCCATTACATAGAGATAAAACAAAAGACAGAAAATACTAAAGTCAGTCTCAAATTTGATTTGGCTCTTTGAATTTGGTTCATAAGGAACTTTACGTGCTTTGCTGTAATTTTATCGTGAACTTTTTTGATATCTAGATTATTTTCAAAATTACAGGGTTCTTCTTTTTGGAAAAGAATCAACGCAAATTTTTGAAAATAAAATTAAAAACATCGTAGGCGATCCAAATGAGATCGAGAATGCACACGAGAATGGATCCGATCCAAAATTGGTACGGATAGGTCTTGCGTGCGAACAAGTGGATCCGATCCATTTGGATTTGCTATCCGTGCTAGTTTGGCTCCGCTGAAAAAAGCGTTCCCATTTGGCTCCCGTGTGAATGTAGAGTTCTGGATCCAAATGGCAACGGATGGAAATTTGCTATTGTCTGGTTGGCGTAAAAACTGAACAAAAATACTATGCATGTCTTAACGAAGTGGATCTGATTGGATCCGATCCTGTGTGAACGCAAAACGTTTTGGGATCGGTTCTCGTGTGCACGGGATCAAATTTCAGATCGGATCCAAAAAAGAACGGAGCCAAATAGATCCGTTCTCGTCTTAACTTCTAAATCGACCCTTTCTTACAGATTTGAGTCCTATGCTGGATCGGTTTCGTCAAAAATACAGGGTTCGTCAAAGTGCAGTTTGGTATTTTTAAAAACAAACACAAACCTGAAGTGATTTGAAATATGACTGCTGACAATCAATATGAAGATAATGACCACATGTTTGTAGATGTACTCCACAATCTATTCCAACTTCAAACGCTCTTCCTGCTGCGACCTGCAAAGGAATTGTAAGAGCAACATTCAATCATCTGAAGCATGAAATTTTGCGAACCTTAAATAGGAATTAAGTGAAAAACATTTCCTAAAAAAAACATCTGACCAAAATCTGATGAGGCCGAAAACTTATCCTCCTGAAAAAGACATTTGTGTATCGCAGTCTGCTTCAAAAAACTTGTCACACCATTAATNATAAGAAATAAATGTGTTCCGTAGGATTTTTTGCTAAAACAATAGAGTTCTTCACCAACATGAGGCTCTTTAGATGGCATATAAGGGTCTTTTTCGAAGGTGACCAGACCATTTCGAAAATTAAGAAAAGAGAATTTTGGTATCGCTTCTCGTGTGCACGGGTTAAATTTCAGATCGGATCCAAAAAATAACGGAGCCAAATTGATCCGTTCTCGTCTTAAATTCTAAATCGATCCTTTCTTAAAGATTTAAGTCCTAAGCTGAATAGGTTTCGTCAAAAAATATAGGGTTCGTCAAAGTGCAGTTTGGTATTTTAAAAAACAAACACACACCTGAAGTGATTTGAAATATGACTGCTGACAATCAATATGAAGATAATGACCACATGTTTGTAGATGTACTCCACAATCTATTCCAACTTCAAACGCTCTTCCTGCTGCGACCTGCAAAGGAATTGTAAGAGCAACATTCAATCATCTGAAGCATGAAATTTTGCGAACCTTAAATAGGAATTAAGTGAAAAACATTTCCTAAAAAAAACATCTGACCAAAATCTGATGAGGCCGAAAACTTATCCTCCTGAAAAAGACATTTGTGTATCAGCCTGCTTCAAAACACTTGTCACACCATTAATCTCCTTTTCAAACATTTGTATTCGAAAGGTTCAACTGAATGGCGTTAAAAGCTTCTATCACTATTGTGCATATTGAAAAATTCGCATGTTTCTACAAAACGTATAAAATATTGCTCGATCCAAATCAAAAGCTCTGGAAAAGCAGAACTTAAATTTTGTCGACATTTTGAAAGTTCAAACTCAAGAACAAAGAATTACCCCTTGAGAACTTTTGCAAGAATGTCGAAACCGAAAATCAATGTTATGGCATCTGAACATCCAATACCTTCTGATTTCAAAATTTGAGTCTATTTTTTTGTAGATTGTGTGCTCAATGAATTAAAGACTGGATTTTAGTGCTGATGAAATTGCTATAGAATCAGAGACGTAGGAAGCAGTTCTCACTTGGGAGGGGAACAGATCTGAGCTGGACGACTTTTTTGGAACTGGAAGGGCACTTTTAATCCATGGAGCAATGCAGACACTTTTATTTTGAATGAAATGTTTGCTCGATACTACCACCTTTATTCTTCTTCGAGACTACTACCTTAACTGCGAGCTTAGTGACCATTTCTATGTTAGTGACCTACCTTTCCGGAGGAGCAAGCTAGCGTAGTCTCGAATTAAGGTGGTAGTATTTAATAAACTTTTCATTCAAAATAAAGGTGTCCGCATTGCTCCATGTTTGACTGTAAAAAGGCTGAGGGAAAAGGCACTTTGAGGGCACTTTCGAAAACCTTGGAGGGGAATAGTGCACCTTGGCACCTTGGCTCCTACGTCTATGAAGAGAATTTGAAGTAAACAACTTTATTTCGAGAGAAACAAGCAAAGAAAATCTAAAAAGCTGAAAGATTCCACCATAAAGTTAGTCATTCATAACGACTAAAGCTTTAAAAAAGTCGAGAATTTCACCTTATCAAAACTCTGTAGCAAGGCAGCCTTTCTTTTCTCCGCTAAGCTGCCACATGTTAATTGATCATGTGGATGTCTCAGAGGCAGCTCTTCGTTGTCTTGCTCCCTTTTTCTCTTGCCTAAAACTGTGGAAGAAATGACGATACAGCTTTGGTAGAACATAACAACAGAACAGAGCAAAGATTAAAAAAGATTTTCTATGTTGGGATCGGCATAGAAACAACAATTACAGAGATACGAAGAAGAGATTGCTGAACGTTTCGAGGGAGGCAAATGCAATTCAAATGCTTAAGCAAGAAATAAGTGTATAAGGACTTCTTTTACCTGTTGTTGACTGCAGTAAAACTGCAACAGCAAGAGGGCGATCACTTGTAGAAGTAGACGATCGACCGCAAATCACGCAATCATAAAGTTGGTCTGATTGCAGTCTACACTCACTGGAGTCTTCTTCATCCATTGCGCTTTCTACGAATAAAAAATGAAATTTATTCACTGATTAGAGAGAATCTGAAAAGTTTAGCGTTGAATCAGGGGCCTAAGGAGTCGTGTAGTTTAGATTAAAAAACTACCCATACTTTTATCTGCGTATTATCTCGAATCTTAATAGTTGTAAATGTTTATATTATACAACTTTTTGCCCAGTCTATCTGCTCATTTCTAGCTGTGGTCTATTTTGCAATTTCACAGAGAATGAAAATGGCGGCGGTCACAGCATATTGTTAAAGAAGAAACTAGACTGGGCAAGAAGTTGTACATTATCAACATTTACAAATATTAGGATTCGAAATAACATGCAGACAAAGGTATGGATAGTAGTATGGATAGCAGTATGGATAGTATGGATAGTATAGATACTATGGATGGTATATATAGTATAGTATGTATGGTAATAGTATGGATAGTATGTATGGATAATTGTTTAATCTAAACTACACCACTTCCTTAGGCCCGTGGTTGAATTCTATAGAACCATCCATCTTTATCCAGGAAATAAGTGATAATTTGTAATTTTTTAGAGATAGAATTTTTAAGTTTCGTATAATCTTCTCTTTCAGTGAAATAAATGCCATTACTGAATTCCTACCGTTTGTCGGATACTTGATAACGTGTACGACCTGTCTGCCTGCAGTCACAGCATGAATTTCTTGAGCAGTTGTGATTGCACTTTCTCTTTTTTCAAGTTGCACAGAAGAAGAAAACAATTCTCAGCTCAAAAGCTCTTTGGCGAATATACTGTGTATCAGAGAAACATGGCTGACATTATTTCTTCAAACAAGGCGCAATATTTATTTACCTGTCGATGTGTTATGTTCCTTGAAAACTTCCTGCTTCGTCATAAATTCAGCCAGAATTTTTCTTTGCCTCGCAATAGCCTTGTTTCTTCGGTCATTTCTCTCTACCTGTGCATCATTGTCAGTTCCTACAGATCCTAAACGCTTTTTCGCACAATCTCTTCTACCGATGTGTGGAGCAAGTTCGTCAATTAGGCTTTGATTCTTTGCGTTTGAGCAGCGAAGCATTCGCAGAAGCTTGGTCACGTGATATGTGCCATCTCCAGCGACAATGGTTGTTTGTGTAGTGGTTTGGCTGCTGCTAATGACGAAGAATGAATAAAATGTCAATATATAACTAGGAATGCTAGGAAAACAGAGGACTTGCTACAAGTCTCATTCTCTGTTCAATCCGAACAGTCCGGAAAATAAGAAATCTGAAAAGATAAAGAAAAAAGGAAAGAAAACAGCAAAGCTGGACATAAAGAGAAAACTTTCCTTTTTTCTTTATTTTTTCAGATTTCTCATTTTCCGGACTGTTCGGACTAAACAGACAGTGAGACTTGTAGCAAGTCCAGCAAAACAGCAAAGCTGGACATAAAGAGAAAACTTTCCTTTTTTCTTTATTTTTTCAGATTTCTCATTTTCCGGACTGTTCGGACTAAACAGACAGTGAGACTTGTAGCAAGTCCAGCAAAACAGCAAAGCTGGACATAAAGAGAAAACTTTCCTTTTTTCTTTATTTTTTCAGATTTCTCATTTTCCGGACTGTTCGGACTAAACAGACAGTGAGACTTGTAGCAAGTCCAGCAAAACAGCAAAGCTGGACATAAAGAGAAAACTTTCCTTTTTTCTTTATTTTTTCAGATTTCTCATTTTCCGGACTGTTCGGACTAAACAGACAGTGAGACTTGTAGCAAGTCCAGCAAAACAGCAAAGCTGGACATAAAGAGAAAACTTTCCTTTTTTCTTTATTTTTTCAGATTTCTCATTTTCCGGACTGTTCGGACTAAACAGACAGTGAGACTTGTAGCAAGTCCAGCAAAACAGCAAAGCTGGACATAAAGAGAAAACTTTCCTTTTTTCTTTATTTTTTCAGATTTCTCATTTTCCGGACTGTTCGGACTAAACAGACAGTGAGACTTGTAGCAAGTCCAGCAAAACAGCAAAGCTGGACATAAAGAGAAAACTTTCCTTTTTTCTTTATTTTTTCAGATTTCTCATTTTCCGGACTGTTCGGACTAAACAGACAGTGAGACTTGTAGCAAGTCCAGCAAAACAGCAAAGCTGGACATAAAGAGAAAACTTTCCTTTTTTCTTTATTTTTTCAGATTTCTCATTTTCCAGACTGTTCGGACTAAACAGAGAGTGAGACTTGTAGCAAGTCCAGCAAAACAGCAAAGCTGGACATAAAGAGAAAACTTTCCTTTTTTCTTTATTTTTTCAGATTTCTCATTTTCCGGACTGTTCGGACTAAACAGAGAATGAGACTTGTAGCAAGTCCAGGAAAACAGCAAAGCTGGACATAAAGAGAAAATAAGAGAGCACTGAAATCAACACAAGTGAAATTTGAAACCGTAAGAATTTAATTAGCACAGCAGTTCTTTACTGGTTCATAGAATCCAACAATACTCAGTTCGTAAATTTTGATCCTACTTCCCATATTGTTCCGCACACACAGGAGAGGGACTATCTTTGCAGCATACGCGTCAAATCTTTAAATAAAAATTCCAGTGTAAATTGTTCTTGCTTCTTTCTTTGGACTGAATGGCTCGAAAGGCACTTTAGCTACTTTGATATAATTCAACCGTTGGACTTTTTGAAATCTTCAAGATTCTCGAAATCAAAGCGTATTTCGTATTTTAACTCAATTGAGGATATGACGTAATCAAATCTCTCCCATTCAGTCCAAAAAAAGCAATAGCAATTTACACTAGCCTTCCTACATATTTTACGCCTGCGCTTATCTCAGCGAGTAGCGTCTCTCAGTCAACTATCAATGCGCATGAGGTCTGGCATAGAGGTACAAAACCTTTTCTCCCTTAATCATCATTGCAACAACAAAATAATCTTTGATCGTAATATTCAAGGCTATATATTTTTATCTATTATCAATATCTTCGTAAACAAAATAATTAGTAAACGAAGACAGTACACAAAAGTACCATCAGAAGTGATGAGTTTTTGTATTTTTTTTGCAATAAAATGACGGTTTTTATAAAAGTAGGATAACTAAAAACGATTTTTGGCTTTTCTCTTACCTTGAATTCTTCAATCGTACGGCTTTTGAAGACTCTTTGAGCTTATTGAGAAGCTTAATAAGCAGGCTTATTATGCTATGCTGCTCAGCAATCTTCGGTGGTGATTGGTCCATGTCAAAAGATTCATCTAGAATCAAAGTTTATACAAAAAGATATGACGCGAGATTATCCCAGAATCATCCGACAAATACTAGGAATTTCTCTTCTGTTCCTTCCTATTTACATTTACCAAAGCAGTCTCTTATGTTCCACAGAAAGCATTCATTAACCGATTAATGTAGATGTGTCCTCCATCTAGGTATTACAAGTTTCAAAGTATATACAGTAGATTTATTAAATCTAAAAAAGCACCTATTAGTTAGAAGTTACTCATAATCTTTCGCTGCCATATACACGAAATTTAGCCTAAAATATTCATTCCTATTCATGGAGTATTCTGTGCAATACAAATTTCCACATGTGTCAACTTTTCTTCGCTAGTCCAGTATTCTTTTAGAATAAAAGTTTAAAATTTAATCTTGTGGCTACATCTTTACTGCAAAAGCTCTATTAAGCCCTCACTCTATTGAGCCCCCCTCTCTAATAAGCCCTTCTCTCTTTTAAGCCTCATATTTACCATAAAAGCTCTATTTAACCCCCTCTCTATTAAGCCCCCTCTCCAATTAGCCCCCTCTCTAATTAGCCCCTCTCTTTTAAGCTCTCTCTGTAACCCCAACATTTAGAATGCCCCCCCCCCGGGGACTTAATAGGACTTTTACGGTGAACGATTAAAGATGGCCAAATAGTGGTTCGTTCACCTCTATCATAGTCCAAACGTTGGCCTCTATCGCTGACCTCTATCATAGTTGGCTGTTCCATTTCTTTAGGAACTAGAACAGCAAAGCATCTCAATCCACGCAACACGCAAACTACTATCAATTACTCTAATTATACAATTACCAGACTTTTCGTTTAAACTGCAAACTGGAATACTGGCATTCTCGGCAATTGATCCACTGCTATAGTTGATGTCAAACACTGTACAAGGATCACCATTTTTCACATTGCTTATCTAAAAATAAAGAGATACCACTCTTATAGATAAAAGAAGTTAACCACAAATCATCTCCCGATTCTAGCAGAAAATTGTACTTCAGAAGGATAAGTTGGCCAGCAAATGGTACATGATAAACCAAGGGTAGTATGAAGATACAAATATTCATAATCAACATACCTTCAATTCTTTGTTAGCTTTAAAGTATTCTTTATATCAATCTAATGTTAAAACCATGGTTGTCATTCTTTTGCGTTGACCTGCTCTCCAATCCTAATCGAATTTGCCAGCTACGCTCCAACAACAGCTTCAACCACCAGCTTAGCTGGCAATTTCTATTAGGGTTCGAGAGCAGGTCAACGCAAAATAATGACAACCATGGTTTTAACATTAGATTGATATGAAGAATACTTTAAAGCTAACAAAGAATTGAAGGTATGTTGATTTTGAACATTTGTATCTTC
>REGM01000006.1:631285-691068 GCA_004194415.1 Aurelia aurita | reverse complement strand
CCCTCTCTATTAAGCCCCCTCTCCAATTAGCCCCCTCTCTAATTAGCCCCTCTCTTTTAAGCTCTCTCTGTAACCCCAACATTTAGAATGCCCCCCCCCCCGGGGACTTAATAGGACTTTTACGGTGAACGATTAAAGATGGCCAAATAGTGGTTCGTTGACCTCTATCATAGTCCAAACGTTGGCCTCTATCGCTGACCTCTATCATAGTTGGCTGTTCCATTTCTTTAGGAACTAGAACAGCAAAGCATCTCAATCCACGCAACATGCAAACTACTATCAATTACTCTAATTATACAATTACCAGACTTTTCGTTTAAACTGCAAACTGGAATACTGGCATTCTCGGCAATTGATCCACTGCTATAGTTGATGTCAAACACTGTACAAGGATCACCATTTTTCACATTGCTTATCTAAAAATAAAGAGATACCACTCTTATAGATAAAAGAAGTTAACCACAAATCATCTCCCGATTCTAGCAGAAAATTGTACTCCAGAAGGATAAGTTGGCCAGCAAATGGTACATGATAAACCAAGGGTAGTATGAAGATACAAATATTCATAATCAACATACCTTCAATTCTTTGTTAGCTTTAAAGTATTCTTTATATCAATCTAATGTTAAAACCATGGTTGTCATTCTTTTGCGTTGACCTGCTCTCCAATCCTAATCGAATTTGCCAGCTACGCTCCAACAACAGCTTCAACCACCAGCTTAGCTGGCAATTTCTATTAGGGTTCGAGAGCAGGTCAACGCAAAATAATGACAACCATGGTTTTAACATTAGATTGATATGAAGAATACTTTAAAGCTAACAAAGAATTGAAGGTATGTTGATTTTGAACATTTGTATCTTCATACTGCCCTTGACAAACTAGGCTTAATACAGTGGCCATAGTTATCGCTATTAATTTGAATGCTTGACGCCCAAACTGCATTTTATAATCACACAAAACACGGGCCTAAATTTGTTAATCTCGTTCTGTTAAATTGCCTACGTTATCAGTTAGAAATACTAATTCGGTCGTAAGTTAACAGACCCAATTTTACGTCTCTTAGCCGCCTTCGATCTATGAAAAGTTCAAATGGTTCTTACTCTTTCAATTGATCGATTCGATTCACGGGGGTCGCTGGGTAATCTAGCAAAGGTCAGATGCCCTTGCTTGTGACAATTAGATCGATATCGACTGAAGTCGACCGATTCAGTTTACGGCAATAAAATGTCGACAATCAGACGTGAGGTGTATTCTATACATACATAAAAAATAAATCCACTTATGATTCAGCAAACCCTGCAAAATTGCTTCGCAAACGCTGGCTATTTTCCTTTCCAATAGAAAGCTGCCAAATATTGCTTCATAAACTTTGCTTTCTGCTTGCAACAACCAAAAACCGTTTGTTACCTTTTCAAAATTATTCCACAGTAAATTCTACGTGTAAAGCAATGTGTTGGCCAAACTGGTGGCCAAGTGGACAGCACAATCTAAGAAGCAAATCGCATATATTTACTAAGAACTGTTTGCTCGTACGGTAAACGCTTTAGAGTTTGTAGAGCAGTAAAGTGTCAATAGTATCATACATGGCACGTACCCTGAACAGCCAATCATAATCGTCAACGAAGTAAGTGAGCAGCAAAGAGAAACCTGGTCGCTGTGAAAAATAAACAAATAAAACTGGATTAACTACCTAAAACTGAAGGAAAACACAATTTATCTAAACTTACAGGCTAAATGGCAAATCCTACATATTGGTTACATCAATGAGGACAGATTTTATAATAAATGCCTAAGTTGTTTTGTTGATTTGCCAAAACAAAACGATTTACGTGACAGGCTATTTAGCTAGACGTATTACACGAGTCTTTGTTTTCGCCCTCTTCCCACCTAGTAATACCCCCTCAACACAATACCCAGTACCCACCATTTGATATCCCGCTATTACAGAAACAATAAATAAAACTTCAGTTAAATGGAGCAAACTTGGACTCATGTCATAAGTCTACAATTTAGCCACCCTGGTTTCAACGCATTACAATTCATCCACCCTAAATCAGAATTTCCTTAAATGCCAAATTTAATTTCCAGAGTACAAACGCAAGACATTTCATAAAACATTCCATAGCTTTTGTTTTGCAAGAGCCAAGTTCTGCTCTATAAGAACTTTTGAATGATTCGGAATTTTCAGTTGAACAGTCACACATCGGTAGACTTTTTCAAGGGACGAAAAGTACAAAGCAAATAGCCTTACCTCATTCCTTTGTCTGCAAAAGGTGTACATTGTTACTTTGACGCCATCTCTACTTGAGCAACTACAAAAAAGAAATCTAACCTTAAATGCCTTTTTCTTATAGTTAAAGGTAATGTGTCCATATATAAGGCCAGTGTATACCCAACCTGTCAACATCCATGAAATTCTCGGCAAATGATTGGTTGCTATTCAAACTGATCACATGAATAGAGAAAATTGCTGTAATGCGTGACTGAAAAGAAATTTTAATTGATCACATGCCTTGCTCTGGGAGGCCTACTTGTATGGACACATTACCTTTAACATTTGTCCATCTTGTTTATGAAAATACAGAAAATCCCCGCATATGAGAACCTACTTTTTTGAGAGCCAGGCTGAATTTGGTTCTTATTATAAAGGTAATTAGATCAATTTCAGGGTATGAAGGTTCTTAAATGTTCTTATTCGATAGTTCCCTTATGTAAGCCTTTTAGGAGTCATCACCAAGCTATTGTCAACCCTGTCATTTGTTTTGGAAATATTATTAGAAACCTAATAGCTAATTCCAAGCTTACAAATAGCCAGGGGAGGAGGTTCAGATCTTAACAGCCAACTGGGACCAAAATGAACTTAATAAGGACGATCAAAAAATCAACTTTATTACCCTTGTAATAAGAACATATTTCTTCCATCAAACTGAAGCAGGTTCTTAATTACGAGGTGCATAATTNTGCTATTCAAACTGATCACATGAATAGAGAAAATTGCTGTAATGCGTGATTGAAAAGAAATTTTAATTGATCACATGCCTTGCTCTGGGAGGCCTACTTGTATGGACACATTACCTTTAACATTTGTCCATCTTGTTTATGAAAATACAGAAAATCCCCGCATATGAGAACCTACTTTTTTGAGAGCCAGGCTGAATTTGGTTCTTATTATAAAGGTAATTAGATTAATTCCAGGGTCTAAAGGTTCTTAAAGGTTCTTATTCGAAGGGTCCCTTACGTAAGCCTTTTAGGAGTCATCACCAAGCTATTTTCAACCCTGTCATTTGTTTTGGAAATATTATTAGAAACATAATAGCTAATTCCAAGCTTACAATAGCCAGGGGAGGAGGTTTAGATCTTAACAGCCAACTGGGACCAAAATGAACTTAATAAGGACGATCAAAAAATCAACTTTATTACCCTTGTAATAAGAACATATTTCTTCCATCAAACTGAAGCAGGTTCTTAATTATGAGGTGCATAATTTAGGGAAAACAGCCTGAAAGTTCTTATTTTTGTAGGTTCTTGCGGAGAATTACTGTACCTCATGTCACTGTTTCAGCCATGAGTCTGTTATTAGAAAACACAAGAAGATTCCAAAACACGTAATTTCCACGCTAGGTACACCACGATGTTATAAATGTTAATGAAATGTTGCAGCATTGTACAGTGAAGGTCTTGTCTAGACTACATCAAAGAATTTCCTAAGAATTTCTTAAGAATTCTCCAAATACAGACAAGAATTCTCGAGGAGTATGAAAGATTACAAGAAGTTTTAAACAAGAATACTTAAATACCAATACTATGCTGACCATGATCCTTCGCGCAAAACAAATATAACCTAGGGCAGAAACGACTTTCATGTCTTAAGAAAGTCGACTTTGGAGCCGCAAAGGATCATGGTTAGCTATGGGACTCCAAGCATTCTTTTTCTATGAATTATTGGGCAGGAAATAAGTGTTAGTGTATCAAAGCCCTGTTGTACTGTAAATGTGTTATTTGCAAGAACATAGATACATTCTGCTTTCCAAACGGCTTTAGTTATAGGTAACAAATTATGTTCCTCTCAGTTAAAATGAGGAAGCTTGATTTGTGGGAATATTGGATATAATAAGACCCACCTGCGCCAATGTTTGAAGAGTTTCTTCAAGAGTTGATAACGATCTTCTGAAACCATTGTTAATAAATATTGAAGATGTTGCAAGTGACGTGAAGCAAATAGTTTTATGCTTTCTGGACCTATGGATAAAAAAATCATCAATAAAATTGCTTGCTATTTTCGGAGGCTTTTTGAAGAGGCCTTCTCCAACCATCTTTTTTGAAGAGCCAGGTACATTTTTACATCTTATTGAACATATCAGCTACTAATAAGACATTTGCCAACATTATCGCTATGATATTCAGAGAAAAATACTTATTGAGAGGCCGAGCGTTTTTCACTCATTCAGTAATGTTATCCTTTGTATTACCAACGTTGTATCAAATGCCCTGCCACAACTGGTATGGCGCACAAAATGAAAATTAATGTTAACATACCAATGCTTTCTTCCACGACGCTGTCTGTATAAGCCAACATCGGATCAAATAAAGAAAATTTATTCTTTGCAAAGAGAGCATTTTGCAGAATCGTGACTACATCCTCTGTTTTTGTTGAATGCTTTTCAATAACCAGGTTGTCATCTAGATGAAGAGAAGTCGTGTATTACCTGAGATTTGATGATTTTATACACAAAGAAATAGTCAAATTTTCATTTCACACTGGCGGCAGCAACATCGTCTTGAAAGACCCGAATAAGCTGAAGCAAACTATAAAGAGGATCCTAAAAGGGATGGGGCTCAAACTGACACTCCAGGAATAGCATAGGGCTCAAATCTTGCAGATCTTTAAAAAGGCGGGTGCAAAATTCTATTTCATTTTTCTTTGATTTGAATGGCTTGAAAGTAACTTAGGGTACTTTGCTGTAAATCTGTCATGGAATTGTTTTGATATCTTGATTATTATCAAAATCATCATAATTCCTAAATCAATAGGGGAAAAATGATACAACCATCAAGAAAACAATAGTTTGCGAAGGTCTACTACAATATGCTGTCGAGCAGAAATCTGTCGCTCTTCTGGTTTAGGATTTAGAAATTTGATGACGTCACAGCCTCAAATATAATAAATGCTGCCATTTTGAAAATAATCAACATATCAAAACATTTCCACGGCAGAATTACAGTGAGGTATCCCAGAACTTCCTTCCAAGCTATTTAATTCAAAGAAAAATGTGAACTAATTTACACCCACCTCTTTAAAGATTTGAGCCCTATGCTTCCAGGAATAGGATTCTAGAGTTGGGACTTTCATGCTAGCGCTCAGAAGACTTACATGCTGTCTAAAAGGGGCATTTTGGGTAAATAAAATGGCAAAAACCAACTTACCTTCAAGAAGACCACGATACATTGAGGAATTCAGTTCTCTAAACTCGCGCTCTCCAGTTCCATACAGCCCCTTGTCGTTACTCGCTGCAAGTGGAAAGCAATAAATGTTAGAAATGACTCAAAGAATAAAATCAGTATTTTTAGAAATAGAGGACCAGATCAGGAACACATTAGATCTTTATTTTACCCTTTTCTTTAAATAATTCACATACGAAAATATTGTAAGATTTCCCATTGGTGAACGTAGTGCTCAAGTTAAGTAGCCCTTCAACTTGTTCTCGAAACTCAAATGTTCGCCCTACAACCCGAAATCAATTCAGGTCCTAAAACGGGTCTTGTAGCTTCATTCTATCAGTTTCAAAATCTGGCAAATTCAATTAGTCATCAGGTGAAACTTACCAAAGTGTTCTAGGTGATCAATGCATTTCGTTGCAACTTTTACTCTTTTTTCTTTGCTGCTCTTGACCTCTTCAGGAACAAAACCACTTCCCTGTAAAATCGATTACAAAGGTATTACGGCAAGTCCTAAACTGTACTGCGGCACGTCCTAAACTGTATTGTAGCAAGTCCTAAACTGAAAGGGTAAGAAAATTGATTTGAGGGCTCAGTAGAAAGCGGAGCAAAAAGAGAACTTTCACGTCAAACCAATCTTTAGATGGGCGAGGTGGGCAAAATAGGCCAGAATGGGATAAAATGGGTCCTTGACAAATTCCTTGATTTTACTGGTATTGTGCTTTAGTTGAAGAAAATCTGCTTCTTACATGAACAAAGCCAATTTTATTCATTGAAAAAGCAGCAAGTTTATAACAAAGGACACTCTGCCTCGATTTTAGAAGCAAAAACTAAGTGACCAATTTTGTACCACTATGGCCCATTTTGCCTCACTCCACCCTAAATATTGATGAAAGACTTGATAAATACTGACCTCAACAACAGGACAGTTTAAAGCCAGATGCAAAAGATGGATTGTATTGATCAGCATGATTTCTGACACAGCAGTCATATTCTCAACAGCCTAAAATGAAGAATAAAATTATCAAAAACCAAGAATACCAGGTGAGCCAGAAAAAAGCTTCGACCTTTAAAAATTCTGCAAAAATTTGGTTTTAGTACTAAATCTTTAAAATTCCTTCTTGTTCAGATATATCAAAGGCCAAATTATTTTTAGCAATAATAACAATTATACTAAATTATTCGAAAGATTTTGAAACGACTACTTGAAAACCAGTATTTTTAGCCATAGGTTTCTGAAGACATTGAAAATTTTACCCAGGATTCTTAATTTTACGATTTCACATTAACTTTCGATTCGTGCATGATTTACATGATTAAGAGATAAATTTCTGGCATAATCAACCAAGTTAAGGAATTCTGACCAAAAACGACTTTTAGAAACCATGTCAAGTAATTTTTCATTTGAAAAGAAAACAAGGCACTAGATACCTCACATAAATTCTCAAAATCAAATCAAAGCCTTAGTCAAACAACGAAGATTTACTAAGGAAGAGTAAAGGTGAATTAGGAGAGTAGATATTACCTTGTGCAAAATGAAGAAAATAATTTTGTGCAAATTTTTGCAGTGTAGNTACCCAGGATTCTTAATTTTACGATTTCACATTAACTTTCGATTCGTGCATGATTTACATGATTAAGAGATAAATTTCTGGCATAATCAACCAAGTTAAGGAATTCTGACCAAAAACGACTTTTAGAAACCATGTCAAGTAATTTTTCATTTGAAAAGAAAACAAGGCACTAGATACCTCACATAAATTCTCAAAATCAAATCAAAGCCTTAGTCAAACAACGAAGATTTACTAAGGAAGAGTAAAGGTGAATTAGGAGAGTAGATATTACCTTGTGCAAAATGAAGAAAATAATTTTGTGCAAATTTTTGCAGTGTAGGACCCTGTAAATACTCGTGAATTCTGGATGAATTTCGTCGAGATTTCGAAGAGGAGGCCAACAATGAGTTTGCTCTGTCAGTCCACGTTGACGCATGCTGTGAAGGAAATTGGAAGAATCAAAAGTTACGAAGAAAAAAATAAAACAGCTCGCTTAGGTAGCACCATGTCAACAACATCAAAGCAATCAGTATATCATGTTATAGACAACTTCTAACGAGGATAAATATTAAGAATTATCTTAGTGCTACCTGGTAAAATTAACAGTACACAACTGCTGTATTTAGGGGAACAAGGTCACATTCTTTTACAATCATGGTCGAAATACATGGGACAAATCACAAAATTGCACTATTACGGTCTTTCCGTGCCATTTCCGGGCCCTTTCCATGCCCTATCAGTGCCGATTCCGTGCCTTTCCATGTTGCTTGAAACAAACACGCCATTCGACCTTGGCAATACTGAAGTAGGGGGAGGGGTAGGGGACGAGGAGGTCCTAAACGTATGTTTGATATCTAAGAGCAAGGAATCAAAAATAAATGCTACAGTAGATGTCCTCACTTACTTTGCTGTATATCGGTCTATCGCTTTCTGGTGATCAGGAGACATGAAAAATCTCAGCTGAATGTGGAGATAATCAAAATCTTCATCCCATACTGAATCTAGAAATCAAGAGGCTTGTGTAAGTTATCAAATTTGTCACTGCAGTGCCAGACCTCTTAGTTTAATGACTGGTGAAAATAAACAACTCCGTCAAATAGGTAAAAAACAGTTGCATTCAGGCTACGAAAGAAAAGATGGAGTCATTTCAACAATAACATATCCTTCATCAATACGATGAAAGGCAATGAAATGTTTCATAATCAAGCTTGTTTTAACTTTCCGTAGAAATCTGGGTCTATCTTGGAAAAAATCTTTAATTTTTTTTGTATCACATCAACGCTAATAATAAGGACAAATTTTGCCAGGTACCTTTTGGTGTATATGTTCCTTGCTGCATAGAGTTGGCTTCTAAGCTTGGCGCTTTAAATTCAGCCATCTACAAAAGAAAGCTTTGAGCTTAAGAATCCGCAAACAAATCCATGCAATGCAGAACATACGACATTTTTAGACTGGCCAGAACCCTTAATGCATGCCTAGTTCTTTTAATTGGTCAAAATAAGGATTTCTCTATATAAGTTAAGAAAATTTCAAACCAGTCAAAAAAAATAAAAAGTAGTCAAATTAGATAAAGAGCCATTAATCATACTAAATGTCATTTTACATCTATGCTTCTAAATAGGCAGCTTAGACTTTGCTAATGCTGTATTCTAGTATTCCCCATGTGACTGAAGGAAAAATTCCCTACCTATGGCCTTAACTTTCCTGAGAAAGCTAAGCACTTACCTCAGCGAGAGCTGTTTCAAAATTTTTTGAGGTTTCATTTGTTTCACCAGGTCGAGTTGGAATCTGTGGGATAGAAATTGATGCAAGGAAGGTTAAAAGTATCTACAATAGATTTTGCGTTGTAAATATATGCACTAAGCCTCCTCTCAGCATATGAATATTTCAGTTCAAGATGGAAATATGACAAAGCGTCTCTCTCTTATATAAAATAAATTAGGAAATGTAGTCCCTACTGTAGGGGTCGTCGTGATGGGGGTTTGGAGTTGTGACATTCCCCTGAAAAGCATGGTTGTTGGCAAATTGCCACCCAATTCATCGGAGTACTTGTTGTGACCGAAATTACCGCACCTGCTGCAGTTGCAAGCGAAGGCAAAAAGGCATACCTAGAGGGCGATTGGTCTACGAAGGGTTATCAAAGGAAGGACACATAAGAAGTAATCCAAAAGTAGAGTACGGTAAATAAGGAACACATACCATATCTGAAAGTTGACTGTGTGTTTTGTTTGCAACACAAAGGAGTGCAGCTAAATCTTTCCTACACTGTTGTGATTCTGATACTCCTGAAAACGAATTTTTAACAAAGATATAAGTACAAGTGACCAAAGAAATTTCCTTCGTTTGATAAGCAGCAACGAAAAAATGTCGCTAAAAAGATCATACACGGAAATAGGCTGCCCAAACAGGCAACTTTGGCAGAGAGAAACTTTTCTATATTACCATGAAATTGCTCTTGCTTTAGGCGCATAGAAAATACTAAAAATGTCAAGCTTCATACACAAGCTTCAGACATCTCAAAAAAAATTCTATACAGAATTCGTCCTAGTTTACGAAATAAAACTTTGCCCATGAACATACGTATATCAACCTAAACACTGACATTGCCAATAATAAAGCTCACCTGAGAACACTCTTTGTGACAGCAACACCAGAATGAAGGATACGAAGCTCTCAACCATTGCAAGCTCCTTCTCATTCTTTTCTCTCCGCAGGTCCGTATCCAAAGGCTCACCAAATTGAAACCATAGACCGATCGAGAATCTAAAAAATGAATTTTAGGATCTACTGAAGAGAATTTTCAACGTAAGTCTCATTGCATCAAAATTATTTTGGAAAAAGCTTTCAGCACTTGGTCATTTTTATAGCCGAAGATCGAGTAAGTCAGGAAGCTGTTGTGAGTTGGAAATGGCCTAAGTTTCTGATTATCAGAAACACAGGGATACAAGACAAATAAGCACGCAAAGGTTCTATGTTCATGAAGACTCTTTAATGAACAAACCCAGCTGATAAGTTTCTGATTATCAGAAACACAGGGATACAAGACAAATAAGCACGCAAAGGCTCTATGTTCATGAAGACTCTTTAATGAACAAACCCAGCTGATAAGTTTCTGATTATCAGAAACACAGGGATACAAGACAAATAAGCACGCAAAGGCTCTATGTTCATGAAGACTCTTTAATGAACAAACCNGAAGCTGTTGGGAGTTGGAGATGGCCGAAGTTTCAGATTATCAGAAAAACAGGGATACAAGACAAATAAGCACGCAAAGGTTCTATGTTCATGAAGACTCTTTAATGAACAAACCAAGCTGATAAGTTTCTGATTATCAGAAACACAGGGATACAAGACAAATAAGCACGCAAAGGCTCTATGTTCATGAAGACTCTTTAATGAACAAACCCAGCTGATAAGTTTCTGATTATCAGAAACACAGGGATACAAGACAAATAAGCACGCAAAGGCTCTATGTTCATGAAGACTCTTTAATGAAAAAATCCAGCTGATTAGTTTCTGATTATCAGAAACATAGGGATACAAGACAAATAAGCACGCAAAGGCTCTATGTTCATGAAGACTCTTTAATGAACAAACCCAGCTGATATACAAAATCAGCTCATGAGACGTGAATTCATCCTTTGATGCCTTACTAGATTCAGGCTGCTGTATGATTTACATTGAACGTACCATATTTTATACTCTAGAGCAACGATGCGATGTTGGGAAAGGCTCCAATCTGATCTTCGAAATTGAGAAAGTGGAGTGGAAGAAAAAAAAGAATTTTATTGCCATTATTCTGAAGAGATATAAAAATAATTCCATCTTGAGATGATTCTACAAACCTTTCGATCAGCATCGTCAAGAAATAATCAGGATCAAGTCTTGATGCTGCGAGCTGCAGAGAAGAAAATCATGAAATAATTCGAATAAATACAACATTAACGTCGATAACAATGAACTGACTGAGTAAAAATATAAATTGTTTCTGTCCAAAATTGGTAAAATTTACCACGGAGGAGCTCCCTTGATAACAAGAGTCACGTTCATTATATTTACCAGAACTCATCTATTGCACAGATTTAAATGTTTTTCATCTTGTTTCAAATTTTATCACGACTATTACTGACTTATTAGCTTCGCTTCAATTCATTCATTTTATATTCATTTTATATTCTTTAAACACGGTAATCCCGTCAGCTAAGGCTGCTTTTCAGGGGGCCGTGACAAAAATTTACAATTTACAATTTAATTCATATAAAACTAAAAATAAATAAGCTAATTACAAAACTAAAATAAAGAAATTAATACATTGTAGTCATACTTTAAAGTAGATGTTTGAAAGAATATAAAGAGGGCGCTAGCTTAACCTCGGGTTCAAGCAGGGTTCAAGGCAGTTCCAAAGATGCGCACCACGATATGAGAATGATTTCTGGCCATTAGTCGTTTTCAAGAATTTGCTTAGGCCAAAACACCAAAGCTCTAGTTTGGAGGTGGAGGCGAATTTGAACTTTCAACTTTAATATTTCAAAACTCAAAGCATCAATATCGACAGACAAGGTACTTATGTTCAAATTAACTATCGAGGATTATCTTTAAAATGATTTCGGATTGATTCAAACTAAAGGCCTATCGCTAGGCCCTATCAAATCTGCTTCCTTTCTTTTGGGACACCCGGTAGTTGTCTAACTAAGTCGAAAAATATCACATTAGCGTAATAAACGTTCAGTTCTAACTCCAAGTAACAAGGAGCGTCCTCCGCATCCTCAGAACGTAATATCGGCGAATTAGTTTTCTTACCTGAACGAAGAACACATCAAGATCAACCATTGAATTGCAGAAATGACATTGGACATATGATAATGCTTGACCACGCATTTGAAAACCACTGTATACCCAAAGACCTGCTTTAATTTCACAGAGAGCGACCTAGATGATAGAAGGAGAATATGTTACATGTAACTACACGCATTTCTTATAAGACACCGCTAATAGGAAAATGTGGGCTCAATGTTTAAAATGTAAAAAACCGTGCAACTTGGATTAAAAAGCACAGAAGCTCTTCTAACTTGCAGCATTAACGTTCCAAGATCACTCAAAAATGTTTTGCAATCTTCAGTATTGACAAATGGTTCAACATAGTTTTGAGTGTGAATTCTGTCAATAGTTGTTTTGAGATTTTACTAAGTACTTTGGAAGCCCTTTTAACAAGAATAATATACTTCTACCTTCTAGAGATTTGCCACCAGCCCAGACCTAAGTTTCTTATAAAAATGCGAAAACTAATCTGCTTAAAACATCGATACGATAAAGACACATAAAAAATGAAGCTACCCCACGAGTAAAAAAGTTGCATCTTTCGACAGTCTTAAAAGTTGATATAAAGATCCTTGCTCTAATGCTCTAATCGTTCAATTAAAATCTAATCTAAGTTAGATACCAAGCTAATATATTGATGTTAACATTTAAAGGCATTGAGTCATGTTAAATAGTCTACGCATACCCAAACATAAGGAATCTGCTGACTCATGGTGCTCGATGGCGCATCTGATTGGCTAAAGTTCGTTTGAAATGGAACTGATCACATGAAACGCATTGTGTTACAGCGGGTTCTTTTTTTGCTAAGAGTGATACTATCATAATGACAAGGGTCACACGATACACGACAGAGCAGCCCTATTTATCATGACTCGATGCCTTTAGGTAGTGTAAGGTCGATCGGAAAAATTGTTTGTTACACATGCTGTACTAATAATACAAACCAGTGTTCTTAGTGGATATTCCATACAAATCGCAAGTACTTCCGATGATGGTATAGCTTTTGATCCAATTATCCCATAACGAGTAATTGCCTGGAAGGAAAGAAAAATGTTTTCACAGTTGGAGAGTCACTGTACTGTAGCATTGTACAGTAAAGAGAGTCATACGAAGCTGATTCGTGTCATCATCATCAATTGATACAATGCACTACATACATGTTCGAGGCATCAGCCACTTATCCTATAATGAAAGACTACAAGCGTTAAAATTACCGACTCTTCAGTATAGAAGAAAGCGTGGTGATATTTCATGGCCTCATTGACGCTGACCCCTCAAAGTTCTTCAAGCTCAACAACAATAAGACAAGGGGTCATAGATTTAAAATAGTTTTGAATAAATGCAGATTGGACGCGATAAAGAACTTTTATTCCCAGCGAATCATAAAGGAGTGGAACTGCTTGCCAGCTAACATCGCATCGTCGAAGCAAAGGATGTGATAACTTTTGAAAAACTTTTTGACAGCCTACATGGGGATTCAGAATTTGAATTAAAATTAAATTAGATTAGTAGCCGTAGACAATCAGGGTTTTAAGGCCTTGGCCTTTCAGCTCCTTTGCCAACATTTATTACTTATTATTATTATTATTATTATTATTATTATTATTATTATTATTATTATTATTATTATTATTATTATTATACAGAATATATGTATGGCAGCAAGAAATAAACATGTAAGACAGACTCTTTGAAAGCCGCAATCTTCAGTTTGATCTTCAGTTTGAAAGCCGCAATGGATGATTTCAGACATTTGAGTACAAAGTTTTGTGCAGTTTTTGTGGATTTTGCGGATGCATTTGGTAGCATTGAGCATAGTTTTCTTTTTGACACTCTCCGAGAATTTCACATTCCTTTGATTTATTGTTGTTTGGTCGAAGATCTTTACCGTTACTCTTCGTTTTCTGTGATTTGTGGATTTGAATTGAGTAAAGAGTTCAATATAATCAGGGGAACAAAGACAGGTGACCCTTTGAGTGCACTTTTATTCATATTAGTGATTGATAGAGTTTGCAAACNAACCCAGCTGATAACTTTCTGATTATCAGAAACACAGGGATACAAAACAAATAGGCACGCAAAGGCTCTATGTTCATGAAGACTGTTTAATGAACAAACCCAGCTGATAAGTTTCTGATCATCAGAAACACAGGGATACAAGACAAATAAGCACGCAAAGGCTCTATGTTCATGAAGACTCTTTAATGAACAAACCCAGCTGATAAGTTTCTGATTATCAGAAACACAGGGATACAAAACAAATAGGCACGCAAAGGCTCTATGTTCATGAAGACTCTTTAATGAACAAACCCAGCTGATATACAAAATCAGCTCATGAGACGTGAATTCGTCCTTTGATGCATTAATAGATTCGGGCTGCTGTATAATTTACATTGAACGTACCATATATTATACTCTAGAGCAACGATGCGATAGTGGGAAAGGATCCGATGTGACCTTCGAAACTGAGAAAGTGGAGTGGGAGAACGTTTTCAACAAGAATTTTATCGCCATTATTCTCAAGAGATATAAAAATAATCCATCTGGACATGATTCCACAAACCTTTCGATCAACATCGTCAAGAAATAATCAGGATCAAGCTTTGATGCTGCGAGCTGTAGAGAAGAAAATCATGAAATAATTCGAATTAAATACAACATCAACGTCGATAACAATGAACTGACTGAGTAAAAATATAAATTGTTTCTGTCCAAAATTGGTAAAATTTACCACGGAGGAGCTCCCTTGATAACAAGAGTCACGTTCATGATATTTACCAGAACTCATCTATTGCACAGATTTAAATGTTTTTCATCTTGTTTCAAATTTTATCACGACTATTACTGACTTATTAGCTTCACTTCGAGAATTTGCTTAGGCCAAAATGCCAAAGCTCTAGTTTGGAGGTGGAGACAAATTTGAACTTTCAACATTAATATTTCAAAATTCAAAGCATCAATATCGACAGACAAGGTATTTATGTTCAAATTAACTATCGAGGATTATTTTTTAAGTGATTTCGGATTGATTGAAGCTAAATGCTTATCGCTAGGCCCGATCAAATCTGCTTCCTTTCTTTTGGGATACCCGGTAGTTGACTAAATAAGTCGAAAAATATCACATTAGCGTAATAAACGTTCAGTTCTAACTCCAAGTAACAAGGAGCGTCCTCCGCATCCTCAGAACGTAATATCGGCGAATTAGTTTTCTTACCTGAACGAAGAACACATCAAGATCAACCATTGAATTGCAGAAATGACATTGGACATATGATAATGCTTGACCACGCATTTGAAAACCACTGTATACCCAAAGACCAGCCTTGATTTCACAGAGAGCGACCTAGATGATAGAAGGAGAATATGTTACATGTAACTACACGCATTTCTTATAAGACACCGCTAATTCATACAGACGACATGTCACGTGACTTGATCAATTCGCGCTCGAAAATCAGACTTGGGGTAAATGAAGCCATTACAAAGTATAGCGTCGCACTGGGATTTTGAGAGTGTCTCGTTTATTTATCGCAATAAATCAATTCAAAAAGCTCTGAGGCTGCTCAAATTATTCAAAAACTTTAGCAGATAGATAGGCGAATGTCTAAAAGAAAGGTTGACCTTGAAGAAGCGACGAGCAACTCACAGCCGACAGAGTTTGTTCTGCTAACTACGAAATTATCGACGCAAAGGCAAGTTTTTCACAGCTTTCTTGGCCTAAATTTTTGTTTTGCTTTTAAAAACAGCATGTTCGCGTGTTTATTTCATAGGTTTAGGTCTGACTGACAATTGCTACCTATCTTTTCCCTACTCACTATCGCTAGGTAGAATAGAGGAGCAATTTCATGCACCCTTTTGCAAATTTCCTATAGATTTACCCCAAAACAAGATGGCGTCGTGTTTTCAATGCTGCTGTGACGTCAATAGGAAAATGTGGGCTCAATGTTTCAAAATTTAAAAAAATCGTGCAACCTGGATTCAAAAGCACAGAAGCTTTTCTAATTTGCAGCATTAACGTTCCAAGATCACTCAAAAATGTTTTGCAATCTTCAGTTTGGCAAATGGTTTAACATTGTTTTGAGTGTGAATTCTGTCAATAGTTGTTTTGAGATTTTACTAAGTACTTTGAAAGCCCTTTTAACAAGAATAAGATACTTCTACCTTCTAGAAATTGCCACCAGCCCCAGACCTAAATTTCTTATAAAAATGCGAAAACTAATCTGCTTAAAACATCGATACGATAAAGACACATAAGAAATGAAGCTACCCAACGAGTAAAAAAGTTGCATCTTTCGAAAATCTTAAAAGTTGACTGAAAGATCCTTGCTCTAATCGTTCAATGAAAATCTAATCTAAGTTAGATACCAAGCTAATATATTTATGTTAACATTTAAAGGCATTGAGTCATGTTAAATAGTCTACGCATACCCAAACATAAGGAATCTGCTGACTCATGGTGCTCGATGGCGCATCTGATTGGCTAAAGTTCGTTTGAAATGAAATTGATCACATGAAACGCATTGTGTTACAGAGGGTTATTTTTTTTTGCTAAGAGTGATACTTGATCTTTATGACATGGGTCACATGATACACGACAGAGCAGCCCTATTTATCATGACTCAATGCCTTTAGGTGGTGTAAGGTCGATCGGAAAAATATCATTTTCTGCAAATTGTTTGTTACACATGCTGTACTAATAATACAAACCAGTGTTCTTAGTGGATATTCCATACAAATCGCAAGTACTTCCGATGATGGTATAGCTTTTGATCCAATTATCCCATAACGAGTAATTGCCTGGAAGGAAAGAAAAATGTTTTCACAGTGCACAGTGATACAATGCACTACATACATGTTCGAGGCATCAGCCAATTATCTTATAATGAAATACTACAAGCGTTAAAATTACCGACTCTTCAGTATAGAAGAAAGCGTGGTGATATTTCATGGCCTCATTGACGCTGACCCCTCAAAGTTCTTCAAGCTCAACGACAATAAGACAAGGGGTCATAGATTTAAAATAGTTTTGAATAAATGCAGATTGGACGCGAGAAAGAACTTTTATTCCCAGCGAATCATAAAAGAGTGGAACTACTTGCCAGCTAACATCGTCGAAGCAAAGGATGTGATAACTTTCAAAAAACTTTTCGACAGCCTACACGGGGATTCAAAATTCGAATTAAAATTAAATTAGATTAGTAGCCGTAGACAATCAGGGTTTTATAGGCCTTGGCCTTCCAGCCCCTTTACCAACATTTATTATTTACTATTGTTATTATACAGAATATATGTATGGCAGCAAGAAATAAACATTTATGACAGACTCTTTGCGCTAAACGCTAGTCTCCAGTCAGTGGAATGTTCCGAGCAGGCGGGACTTCTATTGTGTATATGAGAAAACATCACTCTCAATTTGAATAGAAATTTACGACTGAGGCTGAATGACTTGTTATTGTGTTAAATTCCGACCGTTCGGGAAATTTTACTGACTGGAAACTGGTCTTCTCAAGACTGCGTTAAAACCCGCCATTTCATTAAATTCATATTCTATTTATCCATTAATCTAATATTCATATACATCAAAATTCATTCAAATTCAATCATTTAGCAATTCATTCAAAACCATTAGAATTAAATCACAATCTACACTCATTTCAACACTTCAATTCAGAGTTTTATCTTTTAAGCGATAGCCCATTTCCGGAAGGTGTCCTCTAGACTGATTACCTGAGTCCCTTGCATCACTGTGGTGAACCTTGTAGAAGTCCAGCCAACAGTTTAAGATAGATTAAGCAAATAACGAGCTTACCTGACTGACGAACAGTGCTAAATAGCGATGCAGGGAAAGATGAAAAGTGGCAGCTGATTTGCTTGGCTAGAAATAAACAAACATCAAATTAGAAGTTAAATACAGAAGAAAATAATTTATCACATTTCAAACTGATTTAAGCAACTTCTGCCAAGTAGAACTGAACACTTCAGAACGTTATAACAAAATTCAGTGAAAAGAATGTTCTATTCAAAGTAGGCCTTTTCACTAAAAATAATCTACGATATGTTTAAATTGGTGCATAATACATGAATACGATTCCTGTTTGAGGTACCCCCATAGTATTTCATTTAAGCTATATCTCACCTTGACAGGCACAAATTTGTACCATTCTGTTAAAGCATTCTCTGTTGCCTTGATCAGCTTCAATATGTAATGACTATCAACCTCTTTCTAGGAGAAGGAAAGTAGCTTTACATCAAAACAGCCCTCTTTAAATTCTCTCACACACAACAGAAAGAACTTCTACAATAGCGTGAACAAAGAAAGCTATACGCTTCGTCCAAAATAAATTCATTTGACGTACCCATGCAACCTTTTGAAAAAAAATTACAAAGACTTGATAACAGTTGAATCCCGGCAAGACGAACTCTGCAAGGAACAGGAAAAATTCGTTATATCGGGAGTTCGTTAACCCGAAAGAATTTATAAAGAATTTTCTGTTCAAGAGAGCACATATTTAGCTCGTTATACCGGGAAGTTTGAGTTTGTTATATCGGGGGTTCACTATATCGGAATAAAACTGTGTCTATGATCATGTTGCGAACAGATCTTGAACCNTAAATTCTCTCACACACAACAGAAAGAACTTCTACAATAGCGTGAACAAAGAAAGCTACGCTTCGTCCAAAATAAATTCATTTGACGTACCCATGCAACTTTTGAAAAAAAATACAAAGATTTGATAACAGTTGAATCCCGGGATGACGAACTCTGTAAGGAACAGGACAAAATTCATTATATTGGGAGTTCGTTAACCCGAAAGAATTTATAAAGAATTTTCTGTTCAAGAGACCAGATATTTAGTTCATTATACAGGGAAGTTTGTTATATCGGGGGTTCACTATTTCGGGATTCAACTGTGTCTATGATCATGTTGCGAACAGATCTTGAACTTCTTGATATATTGTCCATGTCTATCAAGATCATCTGGTGTAACGTACGTATTAAGAAATACAATGGTCTGAAAACAAAAGTGCTAATTACCAGCTTAGTACAGCCTCTGACAAGTTCCCACATGACCGCACAAACAGATTCAAACTCCACTGAGAATGAGGTTATGTACGTTCGAGGTTCATATTGAGTGTGACTGGTTATCCTTCGGTTGTTAACATTCATTGCTATAAAAACAAAGTTAGAAAAAGTTAGAAATCAAATCTACGTGGCTATTGGTAGCTAACAACTTCATGGAAGAAATAAATACTTTCAATGACAATGATAACGGTTCTATTTTCTCTGCATTAAATACTGATTACACCAATTTATCCAGACGGCCTGACGTCACCAAAGCACAGAAAACACGACGCAATCTTGTTATGGCGTAAATTGCACCACAGTTTCAATGGGTTTCTATAGGAAACTTTCAAAAAATTGCCTACATATTTTCCAACGCTATACTGGGAAGAGAAAGAGCTGAAAGTAATTGTCAATTAGACCTAATCGAATAAAATAATAGTACGAACAAGCTGATTTTAAAAGCAAAAAGGAAATTTAGTTCAAGAGGGCTGTGAGACATTTGCTTTTGTGATGTGACGATAAATTGTAAACCCCGTCACAAACTCCAACAGTTCTAAATTACTCGTTGCTTCTTTAAAGTGAACCTAAGTCAACCTTCCTTTTACATGTTCGCATATTTATTCGCTTACGTCTTAATGATTTGATCAGCTTCCGAGCTTTAAAATATATTCCCTTCGAATAAATCAAAACCCATTGCGACGGTATGTTTTGTAATGGCTTCACTTACCCAAACTTTGATCTTAAACCTAGAATTGATAAAGTCACATGACATGTCGTATGGACGAATAATAGGACACCCAAAAAAGGGGTCGAGTCGGCAACCTCTTGTAATCACACTGATGTGGTGAATGTGGGGTTCAATTCCTCCCGTCCGTCTGTACTATTCTACCTGCAATGTCAATGGATTACAACACTGCGCTACAATACCTTCAAATACAAATGCAAAACACACCTGTGAGTAGGGTGACGAGATACATCCATTGATGAAGCAATGTATCATCTTCCAAAAAAATCTTGACCACTTCTTTGTGTGATAATACGTTAATAAGGTCACTTGCAACTGGCCAATAACAATGCTTTATCAAAATGCGATTGTCACAGTTAGCAACTAACACACTCGATGCTGCACCTACAAAAAAGATAAAATAGTTTTTTATACTTCATTAAAAACAAACAAATACAATATAACAAATGGTACTTTGAAAGGAGGTTTTTGTGCACAACATTTCAGGCTTAAACCCATTACCAAGATCTTTAAACGCTACCGAGAAATTAACAGGCAGCCCTAAAATCCGGTATAATAGTTTGACAGTATATCTAAGAGCTACCAGTTATTTTAAAATAATCTTTAAAAGCAACTGGGTACTTGAAAAGCATTTTTAAAAGCTACAAGGTAGTTTAGAAGCATTTCTAACAGCATTTCTAAAACCTACAGCGTAGTTTCAAAGATATTCTAAAAGCTTCCTCACCTTCAAAGACATATTCATATGACTGTAAACATCCACCAATCATATCAACGAGAACGGCAATCAATGTTTCTAGAAGTTTTTCTTCACGAACCATAGCTGTTGCTAATGCATCACTACTGAACAGTTGCACACTGACATGAACAAGGTGGTTGGACAGTAATTCGGGCTGGGGTGACTGTGACAGAGTTTTACCAATCGCAACATAGTTACGGCAGAATGTCCTTGTGAACACTTCCTGTACAATGAAAGATCATCATTTAAAGATGCGTTGGGTAGCAGAACTATATTTGAGCCTACACAATGTACACTCTCAATGGAGACCAAAAACATTTCGAATTAACACTGAGTTGTTGAATTATCTGGAGTTATCTCCATACTTAAGATATAGGGGGAGGCATTAAGATTTTGCATATCATTGGCTCCAGAAAATGTTTTTAAATGGACTTAGGATTTTGCCATATTTTGATTGGATATCAGATCTTGACATCACTTTAGATTTTAGATCAAACTTCAGATAGAAAGAAATACAAATGGATTCTAGAATCCATTGAAATGAGACAGTGGATTAGATTTAAAAATTATCAAATTTCATTACCCTCCACTGGATGTTTCCTTCCTACAAAGAGGAGCATAGTTTTTACACTGATTTTGACACATTTTCTTCTATCTTCTTAATGAAAAAGAAGTCAAGGCTTGTTATCAACCATTTCAAAAAGTCAGTTTTTCCAACAGCACAGCAACAATATAAAAAACGCAATACATTTGATATACTACCCATTCAGATAATGAATGGATGTCATACCTTGTAAGTTGCATCTGGAAGAAGCTGAAGCATGAATGTCGCTAGGCTGTTTGGAAATTCATATTTAACCATGACATGCATTAGGAAGTCTAGGTATGATGGTGATGGGACATCAAAATTCATCTCATGCACAGGATTTAACGCAAGATAGTCCAACAACTCAAAACTCTCCTCTTCTGAAATGAGCTCTGGGCCAAGTGGTGAGCTAGGAATAGAATGCACCAGTGTATGACCACTTGCGGTAGAGATAGTTGGTCGTAGTCTGCTGGTCCTTGATTGTGTAACAACTGGCTTGCGTTTGTCGGTTTTTACTGCTCTTGGAATTGTAGCCATGATAGATTTTGCTGTTAAATCTCTGAAATCGTCAATTTCACACAGCTTTTGCAGCAACGAAAGTAAAATCTTCACAGTTGGGGGCATCTGAGATATCAACCCTGGGATGAAAATAAGAATGGTTACAAAGAAGAGTTTGGGGATAATTACAGAAGTATGGCAAGCTTCGTAATGGATAAAGCTATGGAATACCCTATCAAAATGTTGTTCAAGCCTAAACATTGCACTCCATATGAATTCAATTAGCAATTACAGCATGGGCATCAAATCTTTGCAAAAATTCAAAAATTAATTGTGTAAAATGTTATTGGCCTATTCTTTCAAATGAATTGCTCAAAGGGAACTTTAGGTAATTTGCCATAATTCCAGAAAGATCATTTTTGATATCACCATTATTTTCAGGATTACAGCATTTTTAATATTCCTGCTATTTTTGAAGTTGTGACATCATCAAATTGCTAAATCGTAAACCATAAAAGCTACGGATTTTGCTTGCTACCATCTTGTAGACCTTCAAAAACTGAGTATATCTTGAATTGGTCATATTGATTTTCCTCAATCAGTTTAGAATTTATGGTACTTTTACTGTTTGTCAAAGCTTTAGATATTTCTTCTCCTACATCCTTTCATAAAACATAAAAACGCTGTAATTCCAATTTCCATCTAGCAATTCATTTGAAAGAATGGGTCAATAACATTTTACACCAAATAATTTTAAGTTTTGCAAAGATTTGAAGCCTATGCTAGCAATTATGAGCACTTAACACTCACTTTCTTCTGTATTACACTGGAATTCATCATACATCTTCAGAAAGAGCCTTGGAATTAAACACATTGCAGCAGCAAATGATTCATTTGAGACAATCCTCTTCTTCACCTTCTTATCAGAGCCATGATTTGAACAGAATCTGTTTGTAGAAGCAGGAAGTAGTTTAGTTGTGCTGTGCTATAAACCTTCTAATGTGAAATTTTGAGCAACGTTGACTTAGTATTGACCAAGAATTACTGAAATTTATAAAAATCTCATGTCATCTCCTTTCAAAATAGCTCATAGCATATATACATTGAATCAATTTCAACTGAATTGATTGATTATTGTTGCTTCAAGACCTATTTTGACCTATTTTGAAATTGCAATGATGATAAATTGGGAGTTTATGATCACTTTTGGTGGGATCTGTGTCGAACTGTAAATTGAAGACTATGATCATTTAAAAACATTTTATGGTGTAAGACTATTTGGTTTCATTTTCCAGCAAAGTAAAAAGGGGTGCTTTTTGGGATATTCAGCATTTCCCTTACTTGCTGGTATTATATTTAAACCCTGGTAAAATTTCAGGCAATTTTTGATCTTACAGTTTTGTGTGCAGGGAGAAATTTTCTTCTTGACACCTGCTGAAACTAGGAATTTTGCCATCAAAACTTTACTTAGCCCACCAAAAATTTGCATTAGGGGCCTTAAATAAAAGATTCTTATTTTCACTGTCAAACCCCTTCCCTCCCCCATTCTTCCAGCTTCACTATTCTTGCGATGGAGTTTGCTACAAATTTTTTTTATAAGAAACTTGGATCAGGCCATAGTGAAAGTTTCTTAATTTTTTTCATATTTTTTAAATGCATGAATTATCATGTAGTTTCCAACACTGCTGTAGATATGTTTCTTGACATATAAAACATCAGGTGGGAAGAAAAAGTGTTCTATTACATTCAAAACATAAAACCGTTAGTTAATATTACTCAAGAATAAGGGTTCAACGACATATTTATCGTCATATCTTTGAATTTTGCTTTTGAAAGTTTCTTAGCTCTTTCTGAACTTAGTACTAGAGTTCCTTACCAGTGGCGGACACTAGGGGGGGCGAGGGGGTGCGGTCGCCCCCCAATATTGGAAAGAACAATGACTTTTTGTTTGAAAACAATAGAAATAAACAATGCTTTCAACCGAAACAATAACTTCGCCCCCCAAATATTTTGCAAAGTGTCCGCCACTGTTCCTTACATTTTTGGCCATCCTAGTACTAGTTTCTTATAAAGCAGTTTCTTAAAAAAACGTGTAAATGTTTAGGAGGATAGCAACCAGTATATTTTCTATGGTTCAGAATAACCTTTGTATTACCAATTGATAATACATTTTCTACAGCCAAAACTTTATTTAGGAGGGCTTTGTTTCCTTTTCAAAATTGCGCAGCTTGCTTGCTACCCTTCTCCCCTTTAATTGCAGCGTCAAGCACTCGTCAAGCCAAAATAAAGAACAATAACAATATTTTATTAACAAGGGGGTTGAAGGCCTCTATGGTGCGAATTTGCCAGTATGGCTCCTTCCATTTACAGTTCAGTTCTGTTCATTTCATTTTAAATTCCAACATACAAATCTTTCTAAAAAACAACAGCAGATTACATATAATATAAATTTTACACAGCAAAATAGGTAGAAGACAAAGACAAAAAATACATATATGATGGTACACAACCGAAAGTGTTTCACTCGGCGTTGTAATGGCTTTTCATACATATATGATGGTACACAAAGTAAGAGATTCGAGATTTGCATGAAAGAATTTCTTAAAGGAGGAGCTCTCTCACAGTACATAAACTAATCGAGGAGAGAGCACCCCCTGCACCCTGCAGGTTGTCTAATTGGAAAATAAAAATGCTTGCCCTTGTTTTCTCATGACATTTTCATCTCCACAGTCACAGGCACCTCCTGCTTGACTGCGAAACATATTGAAGTCATGACCTTCATGATTTCCATCCACAAAACAATCCGCACATAAAGACATGCATGGTGATATCGCACAATCTCTGCATCTGTACGCCACAAATTGTGAATTCCAGACTAGTCCACAAACAGCAGATGCATTCTGTTGCTTTAGTATATTTAAGAATGTCTCAGGATCTTGCCCTCCACTCAAAAACCAAAGACACCAATTTGATTTTTCTGCGTCGAATTGTCCACCCAATAAAACATCAAGGATCGATTCGAGCAGCCGGCTTCCTCGCCCATGAGCAAATTCATCTTTTACTTGTAATGAAGTCTTTTGTTTCCCTTGTCTCAACCATTCAGTCATGTTTGCAGCTTCATCTTCACCCTACATCAGCTAAAAATAAAGCTCAGCCTTATTTTTGTTGCTTTCTGCGTAGCGTAAGGCCTAAAACAGATTTCTGTGTTAGGCCCAGCTAGTTCCCAGGCCCCCTTCAAGATTGTCCAGGGACCGGGAGGGAGGGCAACTTTCTCATTCAATTTTTCCGTACCCTGGGAGAAGGCTCTGGCACCCAGGGTACCAGACCCACGTCTTTCTTTCAGGGTGGGTCTGGTAATCAGGGTAAATTTTCCGTAGCCTGCATGCAGCCTCGACAGTCCTTGGCAAAAGTGAAACTGCCAAACTGAAAAACCGAATTTCGAGCTTTCTTCCTCAAAATTTCTAGGAAAAACTGAAAAAAAACAGGTTTAGTTCGCTTCTTTTGTTAGAAAAACTAGGTTTTTCTTGGTGAATTTTGCTTGCCATAGATGCAGAGGGAGTTTGATACTGACCATTAGGTGACTTATATCTTTAAAGATATCTAATGTCTTGAATAAAAACATGTACCTTTTGCTGTTATTTTTGCTTCAGAGTAGCTACTGTATCTACCTGGGTTTTACCTGTGATTGCAAGAGCGCCTTTGATCATGTCATAGATAGCCTGCGTGCAGGGTGAGGAGCGTTGAGGCTGCACGCAGGCAAGTCATAGATAATGATCATGTCTTGAAAGAAATTTCAAATAGGAGGAGCTTGACAATTTGATTTTGATATCTATATTCCCATTTCTTATACACCTATTTTTTTATAAGAAACTTTTTATAGGAAACTTTTTATAAGAAACTCAGGAACCATGCCCATTCAGACATTTCCAGTTTCAACATTTAAATTTGGAACACTTTATCTGTACTTATGGTTATTGATAAGAAGCATAGTTCTGTCATTTATATTTGATTTTGTCATTTAAGGAAATAGCTATTTCTGCTACCCACCCTCCTGCATACCTGCGAATGGTAATACCGATATTATAATTGTGTACGAATCTAGCAAACTAATAAAAAATCGACGAATTCAGTTGACTAAGTCATATTGTAATCACAGGATACTTCGAGACGAGCTTGTCCCATCCTCAGCTAAGAAACTAAACACGTGTGAGAATTTATAGATTTTTATTAGTTGCCAATTTTATTTATTATTTATTGTCATGGCCTAGTCTCATAACCAACTGGAATTATCAATTATTATATGGAGATGTCTCATCAACTTGAAAATGGTTAACTGAATTGTCATCTGTGTCAACATCTGCTAGGCTGGTCCTAATCATGATTTTGGTCAAATTCCTTCTTATCAGATGAAGCAAGGCTAGCCATCTGTAGCACTTCTACCAAAACGTGCAGTACCTTTTACCACAAAATATAAAAAGCTTTCGCTCCGAGCTCAGAAGAGCATGAGTAGGGGGGACACCTTAGCTCCCCTTCTATGTGCGTCTATGCCGAGGAGATACTAAGCTCAGAATAAACGATGAATTATTCGAAACGTTAGTTCTGATTTCGTTAAACGTTAAAAAATATGCCATTGATTAAAATGATTTCAGCTGCACTACTGTTCTGCAGAAACTAAAGTATGTCTCAAAATTAATGCTAGGTGATGAGATTTGCGATAACGCGAAATTATTTACGTAAAACTTGTTAATTTATTTGATTCGCGAAATTTTGCACCTGACATCTATTTTGATATGAACGTTACAACAAGCCGATACCTCATCATGACCGATATCTTTACATTAATTCTATACTACACCCAAATCTAAATAATCTGTACAAGGATATTTACGAGCATACAACTACCTAACTTAAAAATACAGAGACCCTGTTAATCTTATTTCTAGTATCTATTATACGGTCACGTTAACGCAAAAGAGGTTAAACAACTACTGGGGACACTAGGCCAGGGGAACGTGACTCTAACACCCATGAGGGTGTCTCTGGGACGTAAACATTCTTACTCTACATGGAAGCAATCTTTTAAAAACAGTTACCTAGTCTAGGAAAATCTGGCCAAATACAAAAGTCAGAGGGGAAATTCTCTATTGTAATCCTACATGACAGCACAAAGATGTATATCGTTTCAGTACCATTATGAGTAATGACAGATACCCTGGTCTGTTCAAGAGCAAAATTGCTGAGAATAATAGTCGGGTCAGCGGCACTCAAACGCAACGCAAGTTAGTGAAGTTCATTCTCCGGGGCAAAAAGGTATATAAGATTAATTGTTCAATATGAGATGATGTAAATGGGGCCTTACAACCCGAGTACAGCGAGGTAAAAAGCCTATTCTGTGCATTGCAATTGCTTTGTTGCATATGCTATATAATCTATTGCACAAACTTATGAACAGAACATTAAACTTCTTCGTAGATAAGGTAATTCATAACGCTGCTCTACATGACAAACAAGCAGGGGATATAACCCACGAAACAACAAGCTTATGCAAGGTGGAACTATCATGTGTTTGCATTAGGCTGAACAACCCGAACGAAAGAGTTAGCCATCTACTTGATATATGTGGCTTAATAAGACGAAGCCACTTTGCTCCCCGACGAGAGTAGGGGCTTTAAAGACCCATTGCTAACCACTCGACTCACGATTTCCCCCTAATATCTGTGGCTGTGGAAATAACGTCGACTGTTTGGCTTATGTACCGGTTGAATCAAGAAAACTGTGATGCGTTCGTCAGGGTATATGTTGGTGGAAAAATGGGTCAGATTTGTTGGTAAAGGACTTATCATGTTGAAGGCTAGTTTAGAAATAAATTTTTTAGCCGAAATCAGTCACACCGAATGCTGCGGACGTTTTTGTAGAAAAGTCGGTTGTTAAATTACATTATAATGAATTTCTGTTCCTGAGCAATAAAAGTAAACAGGCAATCCCCTAGGGACAAAAGAGCAACGGAAATGTTGCTACCTAGATGCCTATAAAAGATGAACGCATTGTTTCATTTCGTCAGAGGCAAGTCAGTCCACTTCTTATTATTCTCCAGCTGAAGTGCATTGGATTTTGTTACAACTCCTGCCTTTTCTCGATACTTTTGAGAAACACCATTTCGATAAAATCATCCGAAAATATTGCAGGATATAACCTATTTAAACCAACTTAATTTTCATATCCACTTTCTACTGTAAACAATGCCTCTGACCAACAATTTTGCCAGGTTTCTGACATCCACATAAACTGGCAAACGCACCACGTCTTTACTTCTCTTTACTCGCCCGGAGGTTTAACTGTATATTACCTCTCCGGAGGACAATTTACATGATCAGGCTACAATGAGTTATCCATTGATTGTGAGCTAAGGCCTGAAATAACTGATATTTCTCCTGAAACACGTGGTTCTACGATTTGGCCTTGATTAGCCATGTCCGTTAATGCACTTGAAGCGACTTCCTCTGCTGTTTGTTGATGATGATTCAGTGATACCATGGTTATCATGTTATTCTCTTGGTCACTGTAACCTACAAGGGGAAAATTCTACGTATTAAATGGAGTGAAGAAAACAAGAATCAGACAGTTAAACGAGGAACGCTAGAATATTTATAACAAAGTTGCGCTTTCCCAGTGATCTCTAAATGAAGAATGTGGCAACAATTGGCAGAAAGATCCAGAATTTCTAAAATAAGGGATGAAATACGCACAATATCCGGTACACCAAACACTTTCCAAATCAGTCAAATGACATCTGATATATTGGGCCTAATTTAGATCTTTCTCTGCATTACCGTTTCCTGAACAGCACTGCTTAAATGGCATTTTTCTCACTTCTCAGCCGAAAATGGTAGAAACATTTCCTCTGAACCTATGATTATGTGTTTGACATAATTTGAGTTCCGATTGAAACTTTTTTAGTTTTGGTTTTGGTACTTTTACGAGCAATTCCATGACGACATCAATGGGAAGCGCAACTTCGTTATAAATTTGAGAATCACGATGACGACAATAAACATTTTCTGTCTTGTATCAGCAGTGGCAGACACTTTGGCAAAAAATGGGGAGGGGAGCAAAGCTATTGTTCCAGAAAAAATATATTGTTCACTCCTATTGTTTTCAAAAAAAAGAATAGTTTACTCCAACATTGGGGGGGGACGACTGCACCCCCTCGCCCCCTAGTGTCCGCCACTGTGTATCAGTTCATATTAATCCTTATTTCTCGACTCAGTTCAAGTTTTGTAAAAATAAAATTAACAATTATTGGCCTGAAGGCCTTGAATTTCATGATGGTGCCAATCTTACTAATGGCTTTAATTGCTGAAATTTGATGTTCCAAAAGATTCTAAAATTATGAATCACTTTGTCAGCAAAAGTTTTCCCCAAATCGTACCCAAAAAGCATTTACAACCATTCTTATTTTTCCACTACCAGCTTAACTTTTTCAAGAAAACTCATGTACGCAATTTAGAAATACAAGTTCATAGGTCACAGATAAGCATGAGGGAATTTTACCTGAGTTAGTTTGTTTCAATATAACGTTCTGTTGCTGCATGGTGACTGGGCAGTCTTTATGAGCCAGAAGAAGTGCCTTCAATTGAGCAACTTCAGTACGCAAGATATTTATTTCATTCTAAAACAGAAAATATGAGTAAATTATATAACATTAAATATCACATATTTATCATTCAATGTGTACATTTTTCTTATTTGTAACATGAGATTTATTCTTAAACAATTTACAATTAAAAATAATCCATGCCAGAAATACCCCTTGGTAACAGAATGTATAAGATCAAAGTTTTTGAAACACTAGCGCTCTTGCAAAGATTTAAATTACTGAAAATATCTTGCCGGGTCTTCGAAAAAATTAACAAATTAGAAGAAAGATTCCGACGCTATAGAGTTTATTAAAATCAACTCTGTGATTTCACAGGAGGAACTCTGTGATTAGATATTTCTAAATAATTTTCAATACACTTTATATGTTATGGAATTTTACACTTAAAACCGAACTACGATATGACTTCGTGTAATTACAACATGAATTCATAGTCAACCGAATTTGTCGAAACAGTTATCATTTGCCGATTATATCTATTATTTATCATGGCCTAGTCTCAATTATCAACCGTTTACGTCTTAAATAAACTGGAGTTATCAACTCTTTGCTTTTGTCTTACTAATAAAACCGAGCTGACCTGAAATATTCAAACTAATTAGTTTATTTACCTGTAATGTAGTATTAGTTGCAGATAACTCGTCAGCTTTCTTTTCTAGTTGTTGAACCCAAACTTTTCGCTTTTGACGGCATCTGGAAGCTGCGGCCCTGTTTGAATGAAAACAGAAAAGTTATGAAGGGAATAATAAAGCATAAAAAACTTTGACAAAATAAAAAAGTACCAACATATGTTCTTGAAACCAATACTGGGACACCCCTATCTAAGCACCCCGGCACATTCTATCCCGGTGCCAAAAATGAAGCAAAAGCTGTCCCCGGACAAGATGTGAATCTCCGCGGACAAATCAAAATGCCTCACAAGCGAAACCTCGGCTGCAAATTGGCAAAACCCGGGGAGAAGTTTGAGAAATTATCTCCAGTTAGAAACAGTTCCCCACCAATAATTATGATGTCCTCCGTACAAAAAAAATTGGCGCTGCCCGGTGAAAATTTGACAATTTTTGTCCATCACCAGGACCTCGGTGAACATCTGACCAGGGCACTTAGACAGGGGTGTACTGTGTACAGGCATGAAATTTGAAACGGGGTGAAACAAATCAATCAATCAATCAATCAAACAATTAACTAACAAAACAATCAGTCAAAATATATGAAAATTAGGTAGCAATTAGATTGACGATTTTCGTCCTAGCAACCATTACTACTACCTTAACGATTACCCACCTCATCGCTCAAACTAGGACTTAACTTTTACAAACACAAAAACTGGACTAATTTTCCAATCTGTTTTGCTTTTCTGTCACGGTAATCACCGTACAATATTTAAACGAATAACAGTGAAATATTTCCACTGTATGGCTGGCGTACTCACAATTTGTTTTCCCATAGAAATTATTCTGAAAAGAGACGAAAATTACCTGTTTCGTTCCAGGAAACGTCGCCTTCTCTCATCTGGATCCATCTCATCTTGGCTTCGTCGACTTCGTTTCCTAATAAAAACACATAAAATATTCCATCAAAAAAACAAGAAAATAAGAGCCGATACTTTATCTAACATTTAAATCCAGAGACGAGATAGCACTCCTGACGCTGGTAAGTCCTTTGACTTTGCGATTAGTCAACAACAAACAGCTGATCTACAAACGGAATCCTTAATTGAGCATCAAATCATAAAAGCTAAATGCTTATGTCACGAGGCTGCTCGAGCAAAGTTGTCAACATACCCAGCTGAGCCGAAAAAGGTTGAACGACAAAAGTTTAGGAGGTAAGAAACTGACCATCCCTTTTGAGGGGGCTGACCAGTCAGGGGGCTGGCCAGCCTTTTTCAGGGGGTTATGGCTTGAAGAAGCTTTATAAGCTTTAATTTTTAACGCTATATAGGCGGCCACATCAAAACAAAATGATGATAATGATGACAATAGCCTTGAAACCGACGTTTTATTCCCATCGCTTTTACGATGTTTTAAAGGTAATTGACGAAGTTAAAGAGGCTTAAGCCAGGAGTCTGGGCATCTCTATTTTTGAGTTATATAAAAGATAATCACAATACTTGCCTATGCTCAAACAAACAGATAATAGGAACGTGTGTTTTTTCTCCGTCCATTGCTCGATTGTCTTTAACATTGAAATAAATATCGAATGAACTTGCAAACAGGAACACCACAAGGCCACAAAAACAACAGAAAATATGATAAAATAAATAATTTTGATATGAATTGCCAAGATTTCGTCCTGCTATCCTGGACTACCATGGTGTTCCTGCTAACAAGCTCATTTTTTAATTACCTCATCGTAAGGATCAGACAAGCGCCGTTGATAAAGTGGCCTTTTCTTTTCATATTTGCTTCATATTAAACTTGGTTCTACATTTCTACAGAACAGTGGGGAACTGCTCCACAGATGGAGAGACACCAAAGGCATAAGCGTACGGGGGGCTGCTCGATGAGAAATCCATTGTGTACGAAATTTTGCCCCACTAAAAGCGGATTTTCGCCCGAATATGTCCGATTTTTGTAAATTTTCCTAACGTTGGGTGGCCGCAGCCCCCCAGCCTCCCTGACTCGTAAGCCTTTGCCGAAGAGCTTTGCATCATAGATATTGATCTACTACAGTACAGTGGACAATCGAAAAACAAGTTTCTTACAAAGATAAATAATAAATACTTACAAAGGAGCACCCATCGAATCTTCATCAAAGTCATCCAGCATCATGTCAGAATTGTCCGACTTAAGCGAATTGCTTGGAGAAGGTGTAGAGCATGTAGAAAAGTGGTAGCTCATATTCTGATATTGCGGTGTTGCCGTTGCGTTGGCAATCGTGTTCAAGTTCACGCTGGAGTTCGTGCTTGCGTTCTGCTGTAAAATTTCTTTTAATTTCTGAAAGAAACAATTTTATTCTGCTAAAAGGGCATCTGCTTATACCGTAAACGGTCTTTTATAATAAGAAAGTAGTACTAGGATGGCAACAAATTTCAGAAACTCTAGTACTAAGTTCAGAAAGAGCTAAGAAACTTTTAAAAGTTAAATTCAAAGATAGAATGATAACTATGTCGTTGAACCCTTATTCTTGAGTAATATTAACAAACGCTTTATGTTTTGAACGTAATAGAACACTTTTTCTTCCCACATGATTTCTAAATGGCAAGAAACGTATCTGCAGCAGTGTTAGAAACTACAAGATAATTCAAGCACTTAATGTGCAAAATACGTGGGACCTAGGCAGAGCAACTTTTAGCATTATGGCCTGATCTCTAAGTTTCTTATATAAAAAAGGCGTATACCAGTGGCGAAACTTTGTGCAAATCTATTTAGGTTCTTAGAAAGCAAAGAACTTTTTCCACCTCTGAAACTATCAAAAGTTTGTTTGCATAGAAGGTGCAGTATGCTTGATACATGCTCTAGTACCCTTACCTGCTTAGCAGAGGCAACTTTGCTAGAGTCGCTTGTACCATTTTGCAAACCTCTTGACGTCACAATGGCTGGATGGGGTACTGCTGATCTTACAGGACCATTATTTGAGGAGTCTGCGTTCACACCAACAATTGGCATTCCTTCGCTAGATGGTTGCTGGTCTTGGTCAATTATTATAGCTGGTATGTTATGTTGACCTGAAACAAAACCGATAATTAAATTCATCAAACTAATATTCTTTGCTTCTGTTTTTCACTACACAAAAACCCTGCTCAGCAGGCAAATCTCAAACGGCCCGGCAAACAATAATACCATGAGCGATAGGAAACCAAGTGTGTATCAGTGTAAAATTATTATCAGTAGTGTGCCACCTTAACCAATTTTGTATATGTTTTGAACTTACTTTTAGTTAGTAGTGAGCCAACTTATTGCTGGCCCACAAATCTAAATTTTTTAGTAGTGAGCCACCTTAACTGCAGATCCACCTTAAGCGTAAGCACAGATCCACCTCAAAGCAAATAAACAATACGTTAAGGTGGCTCACTACTGATAAAAATTTATACTCATACAGACTTGGTATCCTGTTGCTCGTGATAATACATAAGTCTACACGTTTGATTTTTAGACGCGACCTCTATTGCACTGAACTTTCCGTGAAATGTTACAGGAGAAATTGCTAGGTTTACCCAGGTTTCTAACATTTGCAATAAAAAAAACATGTTTTTCTTGGAAAATTTTTCGTGTTTCATCTTCAAAACCAAGTAAAGTGATTTTCGCGCCATCACTTTTTAATTTGAATGCTGCATCAGTATCAATAGGAACAGACATTCTTACAACGATAGATATCGGAACGATAAATGAGGAAAATCAAACAAAATTAAAAATTCTGAAAATGGTAGCATTAACGGTAGCAAGCGATCATTAACTGTAAACACCTTTCCTATAACTGAAGTATTTAAAAAAGTAAGAAGGGGTCAACGTCTAATTCTTCTTTTCTCAGAAAGCATTTTTATCCGATCTTTATTGATTTCAGAAGGTGAGTATTTTGAAGATTCTTCTCTTCTACCTCTTCTTCTTCTTCTCTTATAGATCCTTCTAATTCTACCTCCTTAAACAAATCAAAACAAAAGGCAAACATCGCAANAAACATCGCATACATACCAGCAATAAGTACAGTTGCTGTACGCTTTGAACCAATGTTGATTGTGGATGTGTTTGTGTTTACTTTTGATGGGTTTTTCTGAGTATTGACGACAAATGTGACACTCCCTGCCCCGCCTTCATGTAGTTTTTTAGCCAAAGCTGAGCTGCTGTCGATGATTTTGATGTTCGTAACAGGAGTGTGCTTGACGCGTACCTAGAAGTAAATTCCAATTAGAAACTCTTTCGAAAAGTTAGGGAGTTCAAAGCTTGGTCTCTGAATAATCGTGACACAGTCTGTGACTAACTACCCTGCGACTAAGACAATGCAAAGAATGCTCGAGGCTCATTTTGTTTGTCTTATTTTAGAGGCAAGATTGACAGACCCTTGCGATTATATGGAAACGAGGTTTTCAGAACCACAGCGGTAGTTGCACAGACAGATTTCAGCTTTCATTTAGGACATCAGCCTTCCTGCGATTTTCTTCGCTTGAGAGACAGTGAATTCTTTCTCCTTTCGATTTTATAACATCAAAATTCGAATTCCGTAGTTCAATATTTCCAGCCTTGGCCTTTACATTCAAACTAATTGATTTTGAATCTTTGACTTCAAAGCAAGGATGCTGTTTCATATAACGCTACAGTAGCAGTTTTCTCGCTTCGTCTATTAAAAGAAATGTAACATTTATGTATGGGAGACAGGACATGGATTTTAAGATGTGTTCTTTCTGGCGTCACCGTTGTTGTTTCTGAGGGATTACCTTGACACAGGACCGTACCATGAAAAATTATCACCCAAAATATTCGTACCCAATGTGAAAACTCTCCATCTCTTTCACCCAACTTAACTTTCAACTATCTCTTAAAATTACTGAATTATTGCAATACGAAATTGGAGTACGAAATTCCAATTTACACACAAGGTTTATCCTTATAAACAGTCGCGAAAATTCCGCAAAAGATGAGCTCAGGTATATCTATCTTGATTCCAATACTTGATAATGCGTCTCAGTTTAATACAACAGATCACATTGATAAAATTTAACAGTCTTTCAATAAATGTAAATTCAAAGTAAAAGTCTAACACAACTGCTGATTTAACTTAGCGAGGTGTAAGTCGCTTGAGTGGAAACGGTATCAATGAATGGCTTCAAAATTATGTCCCCGATAACGGCCAATTTCGTAACAATAGCATCAGACACTACTTGATTGACTGGTAAAACAATAATGTTTGTGATTGCCACACACGGTCGATTAAAGGGGNTTTTTCTCTGAAGCGATCGCACCGAGAACATTTGAACAGGTATGGTCCTATGTATAATAAACCTTTTCCAGTTGAAATTTGCAAAAAAATCGAATTACCCGAGCGTGCAATGTTTTTTATAGAGAGGGGGGTAAAATGGCCTAAAAAAGGCGGAAGTAGACTAAATTATGGCATCTGATTGGTCGGTTGGCAAGAGGAAATGTCACGTGATCGGAGCTCTAAGACAAAAGAAAAGATTTGTCCGCTATGCTAAGATCCCATAGGCAACACATTTCAGGACCTTAGAAGTTGCATACATGAAGCCCTTGCCAGCATTTGTTTTTGTTTTGATTGCATGCACGCCCGCAAAGGATCTATCTTGCACAGGCCCCTTTAACCAAGATAACGATGTAGCGAAACTATTGGCCTTGTTGCAAGTGAGAATTCTAATAACAATTCTATAAATGAATTGTTTTGTATCTAGCCTTGCAGCCAATTAAAGGGTTTGTGCAAGGTTAAAAGCTTGCATTTGCAAAGAGCAAAGCAATCTAAAAATATCCCATTCAAATCGAAGTTGCACACGCGCCGTGAACAATGGATAGCAAAAGAAACAATGCTGTGTCTTGAGTGTTTTCTTTGTCCTATTTATAGACAAGACTATTTAACATTGCACATTCCCTTTAAACTTACTATTAAAGTGGTATGTCACCGTGGTTGGTCGCTCAAATAACATATAAGAATAACGAAAACATACGACTCAAGTAGAAAGTCTAGCAGAAAGGGTTTTGGGCGATTGCGAATAATTGGGTGGCACTTGGTAATCTAAATTAATGTCCCCTTAACCCCCAATCTAGTTACGAAATCGTATGATTTATGCACACATACTTCCACTTCTACTCCTTCTACCACATTAATCGAGAACTTCAAAACTGAAGGCTCAGTCGATAAAAAACCTTGTACAATACTTAAGTTCTTAACACTTAAGTTCTTTATATACGGAGTTTTCACCGAAAGGTGACATACGATACTGCGCCGAATATTACACACATGGGAGATTAAAGATATTGCCTTCACTAACCCTAACCCTAAGTTTAATGTAGTGTAGTCCAACGAGTAGCCTCCTATGTAGTCCTACGATCTTATTTGCGACATAGGCATACTAAGGCTTGCGTAGATAGCTTAATCATATTTGATGTTTCCAAATAATTGATATAAGCTATAAATTCTCCTGGTCTAATAAAGTAAGTAAAAAAAAAACAAGAATAAGACTGTTTTTTCACAGCACATAACAGCATGCTAAATCAATATTTTCATGATTTAACATGCTTTCGTACGCTTATGTATTGTTTTAGCACTCGATCTGAAGACCATCAAAGTGCTCAAATCAAAGATACCCCAGTAACAAACCCAGCCTGGTTCCCAGTCGTCGATGTTGCGGAGGAGATAAACGCGTTTTTTTATTAAGAAAAGGGGTTGAATTGTGGAGGAGATAACCATATGTAAACATTTAAGCATTCATTTTAAATCAAAATACCGCTATTAGGTTGTTAAGCTATCCTACAACAAACTTTGAAAGATACACATTGATAGATAAATAACTTGAAATCTAATGGATAATGCTTCTCATTTTCATTCATTTCATTTTCATTTTTATCTATTTAGGCACGGTAGCCCCGTCAATTCATCTGAACTGCTTTTCAGGGGGCCGTGGCCTAAAATGGTTACGGCTAAGAAACTGAGTGGTGAAGTCTAAGGTTGAGGTTTCTCGCCTGCACTGTTTTGAAAATTACTACATCATAGATAAAATAAAGAATTTTCTTCAAGCTAAAATTTCAACAGTTAAAGCTTATTGTTCGGTACTAGGTGAGTGAAAGTTTGAAAGTAGCGGCAAAACAATAAATCCATAGCAAGCATAAAATCATAGCTAATAACTTTTAAATGCATAACAATATATTTACCCACTTCTGCAACAAACAGCCAAAGCAACACTAATCTATTCTCGAAGTAAATAAACAAATCTTGACTCGAACCAATCGGTTTTCGTGATGCAAAACTACATACAAATATGAAAACACAGACGATGTCCTAAGCAATAGCCGGCCTGGGATCGAGAATTACATCATTGACTTAACTGAAAGCAGGAGATTATGATGTCATTTATATTCAATGGAGCATTACAATACCGCTAGTCGCGTGCAACTTCCGCGACTTTCGCTTTCGAATCAACAATTGGGTTCAAGACAATCAGCTACAAAAGTCACAACATAGTTTTGTGGTAAAAGTTTTCCTAATACAAACTAAATTGACGAAATTTCAAAGGTTTTTACGTGGAAAGTTTTGTTTTTTGAAATTTAGGAATCATTCTTGCTCAGTGAATACGCGGTTAAACGACAGGACCATAATCACATAGCAAAATACAAGAAATAAATACTCGAGTTAAGCATGGTTGAATCTAGGCAGGTACCAGTGCCTTTCGTGATCTTCATGGCTGCATTCGAGTTCTTGATGAATTATTGGTCGCGTTTATTCTCCTTTGCTGCATTTCACTGGTCGGACGAGTTCGAATAAAACGGTTCGAATAAAACGGTTCACAAACTAACCTTTTATCTCAGTTAACATAGTATCAAATACTAAAGGCTGGTTTCCATTGGAAACACTTGCTTACGATCCTTACGAGCGTCGGCGATCGTGGATCGTAAGCGTCGGGAAAGTTGAACTGAGTTCAACTTTCCCGATCGTTACAACTATCCCGATCTGGAAAAATTTTAATGGAAGCGCACATCGAAGGTGATCGGCGATCGTCACAGACATCATTTTGTTTAAGAACAATAACATAGATCAAATCGCCCAATTAGATTTGAACTTCCTTGTTGAAACGCCTTCCTGGGGTTTGAAAACGTTCTTTGGTTGTTCCGTTGTCGACAGTCGAAGACTGCCGGCGACTTAAGGAAACACCATGCTTATGATCACAGATTGAAGAAGGGATCGCCGACCATCGCAGTCTGTCGCCGATCCCCTTATGATTTAATGGAAACCAGCCTTTATGCTTCAAGAAATGACATTTTGCCACTGCTTCAAAGCGAAGCGAGATTGAAAACGGGATTTCGCTCATATCATAATGAAATACTTTCTCTCCTCTCCAAAATTGAAACTTCCAGGAAGTATAAAAATATAGGAAAGCCTTGCACCAAACAGTTGGGCCTTTCTAGTCTTCCGTTTATCAGATTCTGTTTCTTTTACAAGAAAATACAATAAAAATGTGTCAACTTTAAGTCAGAACACTGGCAAAAATAGAAAGTAAAACTCAACACACCTTGTTTTCAACACTGAGCTGACCTTTAGAGCTTCCTTTAGGAGAATGATGCTTAATGCCATTTGAGGTGTGTGCTGGAGGTGATATTGAAATCACAGGGAGAGGTATTGATGTTGGAAGTGACGTTGGAAGAGATGTTGGGGTTGTTAATGCAGCAGCTTTCTTGAAATCCTAAAGTAAACATTCAAGAAAATTCTACTTTTGCATTCTTACATCATTGAAATTTCTGGATACCCTTTTATCTGAGCAATCTGAAGATTTCTAATTGAACACTAAAATGCCTTGAACAAAATAAAATGTTGAAACTTGCAGTATCAGTAATCAAGGTTTTAGTAAGATGCAAACCATGATATATAATATGAACCATCAACTGACCCATCCTTGAGCTAAGATAGACACAACTTGAGTACTGTCACTCCATTGGTATCAAATGAAAATCAAGGACAGAGATACAGGGGAGCCAGGGGGACTTTGGCCCCCCAAAAATGTGCAATAGTTGCTACAGTATCTCTTTTTATTATTTAGTATTTTTTTAAACTAGATAGGTACTCCATGTTCTGATTTATGTCTCATTCAATTTCTACCCTCTACTACACCAGGAGGCCCTATATTTAGGGTATGTGCAAGAACAAACTTTGTCTCACACCAGAGACAGGACACTATTTAAAACCCTACAGTATTATTTGGGTAGACTTTCACCCAGTAATTTGCCATAATGCAATAATTGTTGATCATTTGATATGAAATGTCACTAGCCAATAAGATAGTTTACCCAAATATGGCATAACAAAGACAAAATATTCATTCTATTTGTTCAATTTTGCTTTGTTAGAACTTAAAAAGTAATTTATCTTTAATCATCCAGACTTCAAGCAGTCTATGAGAGCCACTGAGATAGGCTTCTTTTTGTCTTTTTGGCAAATGTTTAAGATTTCCTACCCCAATGTAGACCTACCTGGAAAGTCAATCTGTAATGAGAAAGAAAAATTAGCGTAGTTTTAGCCAATCTGAAGGCCGTGGTCACCAAATTTTTCCCCCTCACAAATTTTGGCTCGCTTTGCTCGCCTACCAGTTTGCCCATGGTCCCCCCAAACCCTGAAGCAAAAGTTGTATCGCGGTCCTTGATCAAAATGAGAAGGTGAATCATACCTGATCAAAGGGGTTTGAATCTGGTAACCCTTCAAATAATTCCACACCTTCTTCTGATGTCTTTGGGAGGAATCTTGTTGGTGTGGGGGTTTGATCTAAAGCAAAACAAAATATACACGTTGTTATGCAGATGTAAAGAGCAGAGGCATTGAATCTTGAACAATCGCAACTTCTAGCTCAGAGAAAAATAGCAAGAACAATAGGAGAGCAGATTTTGGTCAGTTTTACCTGGCTTTTACCACTCTTTGCAAAATAATCCTTTGGTGGCTTAGGATTATCGCAAGATTTGGAGGAATGGCAGACTTACAGTGGATTGATACCCTACACCATTATTGGAGGTCAATCTGTTGCCATTCCTCTAAATCTTGTGATAATGTACCCACAAGCATTTTTGAAAGAACAAGTTTTTGAAAAAATTCAAAAATCTTCAGCTTGTTCTATTTTGCGAAAAGTGGCAAAGATGACCAAAATCTGTGTTTCCTAGTGTTCATATTATTGTTTTCTCAGCCAGAATTTGCTCATTGTTAAAGATCCACAGCCTTTATGCTGATTTAAAGAGGATACAAACAAAGCCAAGATTACTGCTGTTGTCTAGAAAGAGCAGTCTAATTCCCCAAGGGGTATCGTTTATTGTTTCCATGATTTTGGCATAAAGAATGGTAATCAATTATCGTGACTTTGGTAAATGGTATCAATTTTCAAGAACCTCATTAAAGAATGGTATCCATTTTTGTCAGTTTGGTATGGATAGGCTGGGTGAGTATTTTTGAAAAATTGTTGGGTATATATTCATACATTAAAAAAATGGTATAAGGAATGGGTATGGTTCAGAATTCCCTGTGTTTGAAAAGTAGAGGATCCTTACCCACAAGTGAATCTCCTTGTCTTAGTCCAATATTCAATGACAGCTGATGCTTCTGCTGATGAACTGTTAGATGATCACTGTTTGTGAATCTCTGTTGAATTGAGAAAAATTGCTGCAGGTTAGAAGCCATATTGCAAAGTTTGTGTTCTGCATGTCAAAGATTTTACGACAGGTTTTTGATGCTCATTACCCTACCACAACACAAAAACAATAGAATAATTGTTCAGGCAATGTAAATTTTCCTAGAACTATGCTAACATACACAAGATTATCCAGCCCTTGCACGCTGAAGATCTTCATATTTTCTGGTATCGGTTTTGGGTTTTTTGGTGATTATAATCATGTTTAAGACTACTGGCGCAAGAGAGACAGACTTGGACAACATTTGTTAAGGATATTTATGCTGCTGCTAAAGCAGAAGTGAACTTATAGTTTTTTGATGCGGACATAGCTATTATATATAATCATGTTTCCAGCAGAGGGAATCATTCCCATCAGAATAGCTTTTTTTTACAATTAGAAAGATCACAATCTGTCTTGTGCCTCATATTGAAACTTTTGATAAAGTCTGAACGACCCCAGATCCAGTATCAGTACCTGTGGTTGATATATATCTGAAATTCCAAATTCCTTAGTCATTAAGCTTTTTCCAATTTTTTTGTGAACTGTAATTGGCGCAATCAGTATTTTGTGCAATGGCGCAGTGAGCACAATGGGAATCCTGTACTTAAGCAATAACTTAAGGCTAACAACCACTGCAGTAGTTTTTGGTCCATGGTCAGCACACGTGTCTAGTGCACAATGCTCTGTTGTTAGACAGCATGCGCACCAGACAAGCACGCTGGTCGCCAACTAAAACTACTGCAGTGGAGGTCGGCCTTTAATCCTCTAATCAGTGCAGTGAAAAACTGTCTTTGGCACAACCAAACTAATTTCTGGCAAAAACAAAATGGTTAGACTATCACTTTTAAGACTTCTTTTTGCCAGAAATACCCAATATCTCTCTATTTAGGGATGGAAACTACAACCAGAATTTAGACAAGTTGATTTTCCAAATTTTCATTGACCTGTTTTTCTTAGCATGGCCCAGATACAGCTCGTGTTTCACATGCACAAGCCTTATGGCAAATGTAAGCTCAACCAGAAAATGGCAACAAAATAATTCAACTTTGCATGCGACGAAGGAACGCGCTTACTGATAGGGAGTATCAGTCTTTTAGTCCACTATCCACGCATATTTGTTTTGTTGACAATTTGTTACTTCTAGCATATACTATCAGGATATTCAAATCATGTTTCGCCAGGTTACAAAAAATTTCAAGCTGATAATTTTTGTGTGCACTAGTATACCAATGGGTTCTTCTGGAGCATCTAGAGCAAGGATGTAGGAAGCTGTTCTTCCTTGGAGGGGAGCAGCTCTTTAAGACCACAATAAAAAGGCTTAGAAAAGGGCACTTTGAGGTTAAAATTGCGCACTTTCAAACATTTGGAGGGCACAGTGCCTCCCATGCCCCCTGGCTCATGTGTCTATGATCTAGGAGATACGATGCGATGACATTCCTTGTTTGGCAATTTTTTTATATATCTGTGAAACAATACAGTAGCCAGCATTCCTTGCAAAAGAGGACTGAAAAATGAGTTTACAATTCATATCAAAGAAAAACTTGTTTCCTTGTTGTGCATATAGATAGATGAATAGGATATGATCCTAACTCTATGGCAAACAATGGAAAATCAATAGGACACTCACAATGTGGAAATTTAACACTTTGATTGCATCATCCTCTGTGAAATCCCCAGGGGGGTACTTCATTAGCGAGTCAGACGGGGATGTGCACCAGTTTTGGGGTAGTTTTTGGTCTGAAAATTCTGGGATTGGGGTATACTTTCATTGGAAAATTTCTGGGATTGGGGTATACTTTCATTGGAAATTTTCTGGGATTGGAGTGTACTGCTTGACTAAAAATTCTGGTGATGGGTATTGAATGCATGGGACTTTTTGAGAGCAACACGTGCTCAGTTTTAGGTGAAAACGTAGTTCAGTTGTTTTTGTATCGAAAACACGTGTTCAGAAACCTCGTTCCGACGGCTCTGCCCACATGGGACTGGGATGGGACTGAAATTGCTTGCCTTTTGCGAACAATGTGGCTTGAGTCCACCGGAGTCCACTTAGCACTTGCCTTGCAAACTTATGCGGAAAAAACCGACAAAGATCGAAGATGTATGATTTTAACGGAACAAGGCGAGGTATTTGTATAGAATGTGGAGAAGATGAGTGTCGCGAAGATAATGACATGTGGCTATTGCGGCTGCTTTCCGTTAAAATTAAATGCTCCTTTCACGTTGAATTAATTTTGTTACTTTTTAAAAATTCTGGGATTGGGTATCAATATCACAACCATATTCTGGGATTGGGTCATAACAGAACTCCTTCTGGCGCACACCCCTAATATGAACTTATAGTGAAGTACCCCCCCCCCTCCCCCCCGGGGGTGAAATCATATATCTTTTGAAAGGTTTACTACATAAAAATGTTTTGGATAAAATGGTTGCATTTATTTACAAATCTGCTTGTCATAAACAACAGAAGCTTGTCATAAACAGATACAGTAGTCAGATACAAGTTACTTTCTGTTCAGTAGTGGTACAACAGTTCAACAAATAAATCCTTTTCAAAAATCCTTTTCTTCCTTCCACACAAATGAAGAAATGCTGCTAAAACTTTCGGCGCTTGTGCATTTACGCACACCTGTGCCTGTACTGATCCTAACTAAAAACCCTACTGATCCTAACTAAAAACCCTTAAATAGTTTTGAGACATCTATTCACTTCCCAAATGAAATGATGACATAATCTTCCACCAATTACAAGACTATTTCTGTTGAGCAGTAGCCTCGAAAGCGTTCATAATTTAGGCCTACGTCATCCTAAATTTGGCTTTATGCTGTCATGAACCGCCGAAACTGATCAATGCATTCTATACAGAAAGTCAGTCTGTTAAATTTTGACGGGACGCGCACTTTCTTACCTGACCACAGTTTGGGGCGGTGCAAACGAATGGTTTATCATCTGTGTCCATGTTTTCAGATCTTCTTGCCATCTGCTACTGAGGTTTCCAATGAAATGTGCGCCACCCGTTTTGATGGAGTCTGTTTACGCTCCTTCTGCCTTGCTGGCAAACTAAACCCTCTTTGTTTGGTAGGCCGGTGCTCGAGTTTGCTTGCTTGTAGGCGCTGATTTGTTGATGTAGGTGTTCGACAAAAGTCCAGTGATACCAATAAGCTTGCAGACTGTAGCTCTTGATGGCGTCCTCGTTTGACAAAATTGCCCAAGGCGAAGCTTAGGCCAGTTGTTGTGTAGTAGTTTTGAGATCCCCTTCCACTTTCGCAACGCTTCCATATGACGAGATGACCATTTTTGGGAACATTACGTCACCTCTCCCTCGCAGTTACGTCACCTCTCCCTCGCAGTTACGTTGGTATTCAAGCAGCAAGGCTCCCTGACGTCACTTTCGTGGGGGCCTGGTATGGTGGTGAGGCTCTTATAGGGGGTCGTTGCTCTCTTGCTCCCTATTGGATTGGATTCCCCAGCTTTTTCAGCTTCACCGAAGATTTGTGTGCTCCCTGCTCCCAATTTCCCTTGTTTTTATAGTATTGCTCCCGTGCTCTTATCCCAGCCCTGTTTAGAAATATTTCCTAAAGAAACTAGAAAAAACACTTGCAAAGACTATGATTAAAACTCCGACAATCCTACCCCCTCCCCCCCCCCCACTTCATTGTCAATTCAACCTGTCTGTATATGTATCTGTTTTTTTTCTCATTTGATCCTCTTATCAAAATCAAAGTAGATTGCTAGCTTAGCATTTTTCTAGTTTTTATACAACCTGTAGCAATGCGTGATTCTCATTGTATGATCAATAACTGCTGTTACTAAAATAGTAATTCACGAGAGGGGCATATGGCTCGAAAGTTCATTTGAGTTCTTTTCATATGTCCTTCAGCAATATTCTGTTGTTAATTGTATACATATACATCGTCACTATTTATTCTTGTAAAATTTAGCTTTTGTATTATATACTATAGTAGTTGCAATGAATTAGTTTTAAAATTGCTGAGAATATACATTGAATACTTGAATACTTCTTTTTTCACATTATTTTCTTTTCCTTTTCTCTTGTTCGTAATCCCTTCTGCACTCCATTCTCCATTATCTGTTAGTGATTTCTCATTTCTTTTATCAATATTATAGTAAATGAATCATCTTTAAAGTGGTAAAATAATGCAATTAATGTATCCAGACTACATATCATTAGAAAGAAGATAACTTACTTTTTTTCAAAAAGTATGCTTCAAATTAAATCAAATGCTATCATTTTCTGCAACATTTCGGCTAAAGTTAGGTTGTGTCTTTTGAAGACCCTGTAATGGAAGCAGTGTATACAAAATGTGTGGACGTCGCTTCCATTACTTCACGAAGAACACACGTTTCCGGACGTTTCCTCGACCTCGAAAAAAGTTCCAATTTCCTTTATTGGTTTTCAATGTTACTATGAGGTCTTTTAATACCCAGTGGCAATCCATTTTCGAACAGATTCTTGATTTTTAAGAACTTTTATTTGCACTTCAAAACCGGTCGCATGTACGTTCTCTGCATATCTCTGGTTATTTGAATCTGTACGTATGTATGTATGTATGTATGTATGTATGTATGTATCATTTGCCACAATTAAAAATGTTTGCAAGTTTTATAATATAAAAATAGATACAATACAATATATAAGGTTAAAAACGTAAAGAAAAACACCCCTAATTACAGTGGCAAGGATAGCATTAATAGGTTAAGCTGACCTTATTTCCATATTGGTCCCCTTAGAGGTGCTGATATAACGGGAAAACGTAGGTTGAAAGGAAAATACAAATTTATAGGTGTTTTGGTGATGGAANCTCTGGTTATGAATCTGTACGTATGTATGTATGTATGTATGTATGTATGTATGTATCATTTGCCACAATTAAAAATGTTTGCAAGTTTTATAATATAAAAATAGATACAATACAATATATAAGGTTAAAAACGTAAAGAAAAACACCCCTAATTACAGTGGCAAGGATAGCATTAATAGGTTAAGCTGACCTTATTTCCATATTGGTCCCCTTAGAGGTGCTGATATAACGGGAAAACGTAGGTTGAAAGGAAAATACAAATTTATAGGTGTTTTGGTGATGGAAAATACAAAGCGTACAGAGTCGGTCGCTCAAAAAGACAAGACAAAATCAAGTGTTCATGCATTAATCAAGCCATGTCATAAGTTAGTGATATACAATACAAGCCTAAGGTTATTCTCTATGAAAATAAAATTAGTAATAACTAAGATGAAAGGTAATAGCTAAGAACTAAAAATTGCAGCCCGCTTTTCACATTGTCACAAGTTGAAGTGTCTATCAAGCATAATTTTGAAATAAAGAAGCTTCAAGAAACTTTGGATATGCTTGGAGCGTTCAGAAGGCCAAAAGCTTAGCCTGCGCGCAGACTTTAGTTATTGCGAAGGAGAAGTCGTTTTCTCCTTCGCAATTTTCCTTCGCAATAACTAAAGGCTGCGAGCAGGCTACCAAAAGGTAAGCAAATGCCAACTTTCTGCAAATAATGAGATTTCAAGATTCTTAATGATCGCCCGTCACAGATTTTGCTTCCATGACGAAACCAAGTAAATTTTATACTCATTTTAAAAAATCACCAAATTATGATCATGTTACTGATACTAAAATCGTCTTTCTGCACCATTTGTTGGAGGATCAAATTAATGTTAGAGATTAAAAAAAGATTTCCACCATTGAGGGAAAAGAAACTAAAACAGCAGACTGAAAACTTCAATTTCTACAGACCTAGTCTTTGCCAAAAGATCATAGTTTGCAACGTTGATAAGAAAGTTCGATTCCCAAAAGATAGTAGCGCTTTGAACAAACATTAGATTTAACAACCATCACCCTTGCAATTTTGAATACGCCCCATGTAGCTCTAGAAATTAAAATTCTCATCAATGTGAAACCCACTCCCAGAATACAGATCGCTAGAGTCAATTTGGTCCTCAAAAGCGGGGATGGCTCAACGGTAGCGCGCTCGACTACCAATCTGAAGGTTGGTGGTTCGAGTCCCCGCCCTGTCTAGCCTGCTACGGAGAGTGAGGTGAGGAGAGTTGCCAATTTCCTATCATCCCATTGAATCGTGGAGAAGAACCATGTAGTATTGCTTACAAACATACAAACATACTTCGATCTCTCTTAATTCTGTCACACAGTGCTGTTTGGTTAATTTAAAGAATACGAGTGTCCACCGTAGCGCGAACCTTAAAATACGAGGACTCAGTAAATATGAGGTTTGCCAGTAAATGCGAGGTATGTAATGTGTTTTGTAGAAAATACAATTGCTATACAGCATTTTTTTATTTGAAAGGCTCTCTACACGATGGCACAGGTGTGTTCATTATTCCTTCAACACCTCATATTTACAGGCAAACCTCATTTACTGGCGCCTCATATTTACAGGCTTGCACCAAGGTGATATATGAAACATTTAGGGTCTTAACTTAAAGGACCTTTACAAACTGAAACGAAATGAACAAAGCATATATATACATATAAGAGAAACTTAAAGACTGTCAGGTGATTCTTGGGAGCACACCGGCACCAACCCCACCATCATGCATCCCCATTTCAGTTGCAACTTGCCAATTATTTGCCCAAGGGTCATAAACCTCGACGCTGCTCAAATTGGAAACACCATTATAACCTCCAACGGCATATATCTTGCATCCTAGCGAAACTACTGCTACCCTGCTTCGTCGTTGCGTCATTGAAGACACGAAATTCCACTGGTTATTGCATGGGTCGTAGACTTCAACTGAACTTAGAAAGGATGCACCATCGTATCCTCCACACGCATAGATTCTGTTATTGAGGAGGGTCAACGCCAGTCTGCAACGACGCACAATCATTGGAGATGCAAATCGCCATTGTTTATTAGTGCAATCATAAGCCTCAACGGAGCTAAATATGGACATACCATCATGTCCTCCAGCGGCGTACAGCTTACCGTTTAGGGCTGCCACTCCGGTGGCACTTCTCATCGTTGACATGCTAGCTACAAATCTCCATTGGTTTAGGCTAGGATCAAAACATTCTACACTGTTCAGGGAAGAGTTTCCATCATAACCCCCAACAACGTAGATTTTGCCATCCATAACAGATGCACCAACAGCACTCCGCCTGACGTTCATTGGACACACCCTGTGCCATCTGAAAGATACATTACACAGAATTGAAGTAAATTAGGTTACTAAAAGACAAATATTGGGACAATCAAAATTTTGAAAGTAAATCAACGGAGTTAAAAGCAGCTTAGCTGGGGGACTGGGGCAATCTAAACACAGCCTATTGTATCTGATGTTCTCGATAGATGATTCACACTATAGTAAAAACAAGTTAGAATTGGGATAAAGTGTAACAAATTTTCTAAACTCGTTTTAAACAAATTTCTACTGAGTGGCGCTTCCAAATGGGATGAAAACTTGTTGATACCATCCAAATGTTTTAGGACATCTTCAAAGGCGCATATAAAATCTCACATTTAACAAAACAAGATTTGACGCATTTTTTCGTCACGTTTCTAATGCATTTTTAATTTTAATGGAGTTGTACTGTACTTTTAGTATGAACCAAGCTTAAGGGCGTATTCTTTTGTGGATAAGTTGGAAGGATCTACATTCCCACTGGTACTACTCTACTCTTCCAAAAGCGGTAGACTTTGCAGGCCCAAACTCATTTCTACAAAACCCTGTTTATAGATGGCTTGTAAGAGATTTTTGTCGTATTTCTGGCTATTATGAAAGTGGTAGAGATCCGAGATCTCGGAGACTTTCAGCGCTAGAATCCAGGACTTAGAGATCGCAAAGAGCTTCATGTTTTCAATGAGAACATTAAGAAAACATTCAAAAAGAAAACCAAGCATCGACTTTTTTCGAGGAAGCTCTTGTCCGTCTCTCCTATCTCTACCGCTTTCAGAATCCGCATTCATTCATAACAAGAATAATTCTCCACCAATGCCAACGATTAACGTGCTTAATGCGAAAAATAACTTTTCAGCGCGATATACCCCCAAAGGAATCATGGAATTAATCATGATCAACACAAGTGACTTTTATCGATCTTTGGGTAAAAACGTCTCCCTGGAAACAATAGAGGTAATGATCTTTGTTGCATATTTACGACTGCCTATTTCTTCAACAATTTGGCCATAATTGTCAAGTTGAAACCAGGCATAAGTACTAAGTTAAGGAACTAAAAGAGTGGGCTGCCGAGCTCTCTTGGTATCAAGATGTGACATTTTCTATCTTGTAGGTTGCAATCTTTGTGTATATAAACGCTGAAGGGCTGAAGGCAAATAACTAAAACATTGAATTTTCTGAAATCTAATAGCTCTGCACTGTTTAAGACACAGGAAATTTTAGATCTCTACCTGCTGCCATTATTTTGGAAGGACATTCTGAACGGTCAAAGTATGGCATATATTTCTAGCATTTGATAGAAACAAGAGTGCCCAACAAGCCTGTATGGACTTGAATTCCTTGATTTGCCACAACCTCCATGTCAAATAGTGGTGGATCCATCCCAAATTTCAAGGGGCAACTTACAGAGGAGGCACCAAAAATGAAGAGGAAGAAAGGCACACAAAATTTTTGGGCTGTATGTTACGAAAATAGGTTGATTTTTACAAATAACGCCTGAATTCCGTGTCTTTTCCTGTATTCTGTCTGAAGCAGATTTAAGAAGTGGGTTAGTTGCACGATTTAACGATTTAAGGGCACACTTCTTGCCAAAAAAGGGGTGCCAAGCAAAGTTTCTTCTTGAAGGTGGCAGTTGCCCCAATTATTGCCCCCTGGATCCACCACTGTTTCAAAGTCACAACATGGATAAGAAGCCTCAAAATAATCAGCCATTGAATGAATCAGGAAGAGCTGATTGTGAGATACAAAAGCATTAAAATTTCTAATAAAGGCTGTAGCTTCTTAGGGGTGAAGCAGGCCAGCCAGGTTAACCAATAAGGTTGAAGTTTTCACCCCTAATCCTGGGGTCATTATCATTTACAATGTTTCAGAGACTTTCGATTAGATGGCAAGGGGGCTGGCCTAGCCAAAATCTTGTCAGCTGACCACCAGGATAGCCCTGGAGAATGGGCTGAAAGCTACACATTCTTCTTATGTAATCGATTCAAGACCAGGCTGAGAAATCTGCAACACATGCGCTTTATGAACAGATTTTAATATTATGGTGCCAACTATTCTTGCCTATTTTACAGCTTGAACTGAAATTCTCCAGTAATCATTCAGATCATTTCAGGCCTGTTAGGTGAGCCAGCCAGCTTTACTGAGCCAGCCCGCCCATACAATACACAAAAAGAAGATTTAACACATGGTTCAACACTTCTCACCCACCAGAATGAGGTAGGTCATTTAAGGCTGTCTATTTCAAGGAATTTGGTGTGTTCAAGCACTAAGCATTGAACAGTGTATTGACAAATTTCTGGTGAGAGCATTGAAAAAGTCTCACAAAAGTACACCTCAGCATTCACTTTGCAGAATTTCACTATCTCCTGGCAACAGTGCATAAGGGTTTTGGGACACCCTATAGTGCATTTGTGTAACTTATCATGAACGCTCCTTACCGACTGGCCTGTGGATCGTATCTTTCAACATCATTTAGTCTGACATTGCCATCAAACCCACCAATTGCATACAACTGCCCATCAAGAATAGCAACTCCCACTCTACTCCTTTGTATTGTCATTGGAGGTACAGGCATCCAGTTACATGTCACAGTATCATACTTTTCAACAGTTGACAAAGAATTTCCTGTTGATGTCAGCCCTCCTACAACATAAATGAGCCCTGCAGCTTCACTGCATCTCCTTGGGGAAGTTCTGAGGCTTTTTAATTGCTTTCTACGTTCTGGCATGAGCATATAGTCTTTCGCCTCATCTATCAGATCTCTACACAGTATGTTGCTATGGACAATTTCTTCCGCTAAAACTCTGTCACTTAAATACTGTGGTGGTAAAAGCGACAGACGAACTTGTTCTAAAAGTTCTGGTAGATGTTCTTTTCGATCTTGCTCATTTTGCTTGACCCATCTCAAAACAGCTTCAAAAACTTGTTCTTCTGAGTGAACATTTAGATCATCTTTAGAAATCAGTTCAATGATACCAGCAAAAGGCAGCTCCTGAAATTCATCTGCGCCTGAAACTTCAACAAAGTTTTTCTCTATAAAGGATTCCGCAGCACCTAAAAGTTTTTGGCAAGAAAAAGTATCAGCAATGCTTCTAACAGTGATGCAATTAGCTGGGTGAAGTTTTCGCAAGAGAAAATTCTCACACGCAGCTCTGACGGGGTCAACTTGTAACAACGAGGAAGTGGACAGGATTACATTCACATTGTTAGCATTTAGTTTCAAAGTATCGCCATAAAGGCAACCGATTACGCTTTCAAGTGCTGCATGGTTTACTCCTTGTAAAGTCACACTGTCCATAACTTTTTCAGCCATATTTGTTGTGAACATGGCGTTGAAATAAGGACTTGTTGCCGATAAGACAACGCGATGGGCCTTCGTTTCTTTTTCTTCGGCTATCAAAGTAACATCGCAAAAAAGGTTGCATTTTCGCAACTCATTTAAACCGTCGAACGATTTGCAGAGTAAATCAGGTCTAGTGGTAATGCTAAATGTCTCTATTTCTTCAGTAGCATCCGTTGTTTCTTCGTTGTTCTCCATTTGAAGTGATCTTGTTTCCTTCTTGCTTTACATCTGTTCGCTTCGCTGTTGTTGATAAAATTTTTAGGAAAGATTATCATAATCTCGTTCTCACGATTTAATTAGTTTCATTGCCTCAGTTTCGATTCAGCGTAATCCATTTTCCTCCGCAGAGACTTTTTGGGGAGCCTCTAAGGAGGAAAGTCGTAGGCAAACAAAAATTGTAATGAAAGATCCTTCAAGTGACCCACGGATTAAGATTTGCAAAATAAACATCTGAAGGAATAGTCTCATTATTTGCGTTTGTTTCAGGAATTAGCATGACTCTCAACTCAAGCAACATGGTTCAGTGTGCAAAACNTGCTAAATGTCTCTATTTCTTCAGTAGCATCCGTTGTTTCTTCGTTGTTCTCCATTTGAAGTGATCTTGTTTCCTTCTTGCTTTACATCTGTTCGCTTCGCTGTTGTTGATAAAATTTTTAGGAAAGATTATCATAATCTCGTTCTCACGATTTAATTAGTTTCATTGCCTCAGTTTCGATTCAGCGTAATCCATTTTCCTCCGCAGAGACTTTTTGGGGAGCCTCTAAGGAGGAAAGTCGTAGGCAAACAAAAATTGTAATGAAAGATCCTTCAAGTGACCCACGGATTAAGATTTGCAAAATAAACATCTGAAGGAATAGTCTCATTATTTGCGTTTGTTTCAGGAATTAGCATGACTCTCAACTCAAGCAACATGGTTCAGTGTGCAAAACCAAATTTATTCTTTGTGATATTTCAACAACTGCTTGCAAATTCCCATCTCCATATTGCATCTGGACCACTGAGGAGAGCCAAAAAATTCCACTCATGTAATATTTTCAAAATCGCCCTACTCCATCTTTTTTTTTCATTTTAGCATACTTATTGTTTATTGTGAAACAATGTTTTGATTAGATATTACATAGGTCCATATCCCTCTGAAAGAAACTCCTGTTGTTATCCTTAACAAGAGAGAAGCTTTTTGACTGGCCTCTCCTCCATAATTTGCTTTGACATCTATATACCCACATAACACATCTACTTGTTTACATTATTGCTTTCCCCAACCATACCGCGATTTCACCCTGTGAATCGTTTAAAAGCAAATCAAACAATCACTGCTTTACAACAATCTTCAATCAGGGTGCTGGACCACCGGACAACTAGCCTGCGTGCAGCCTCAAACTCCTCCTTGAGGCTGCACGCAGGCTACCGGACAACACGAAACTTGCCCCTCTCTTCATTCATCTACATTTGTGAGCCAAAAAGTTAAGTTTCTTGTTCGTTGTGTTTGTTGTGTGCCCAATTTTCAAATCAGAAATGTTACTTAATGTCCACTTTCTTCTAAGGAAAATACTCTGTCGATTATGGATTAAGATTCCAAAGTCAGCCTTTAATGTTGACATACAATGGCACTACTGCATTGGGACTGCAAACACATAATTTGCAACACCATCAAGCACCTACCGGGTGACCAAAAAGAAAGTGAAACTTTTTTAAAATCATCACAATTTGATTATATTACCATAGAATTATTGCTTCCAACTTTTTAAAATCATTAAAGACAAATGACGGAGATATAAGGCGACTTAAATCAGGGGCCTGGGCAATCCAAATATAGCCTATTGTATTCCATTGTATTTGATGACCTCGAGAGATTATCAAATGTACTGGACAATGAAGCCACTCAGACCTCAGACATCTTTTGTCCTATTTTTAAACTAGGCGCTATATATCCATATATCCGTCATTTGTCTTTAACTTTAAAAGGGATGACATAGGGTGATATTCGAGGCAAAACAAATTTTTGTAAGTTTTGTCAATAAATGCAAATTTTGAGGAGTGATCACCCTTAAAGAACATAAATTTCATTTCAGCGTCCTTTACCGAAACTCACCGAAACTAAAGACGTTCTCTTGAATACTCATGACACAAATTTTCACAGCAGATAGATTTTAAGGAAGTGCAATAAAGAGGTTTTGCTTTTGATAGATGTCCCAATTGCATACAAAATCAGTATGACCAAAAGACATCTATCGATAGATGTCCCAATTGCATTCAAAATCAGTATGACCAAAAGACATCTATCGATAGATGTCCCAATTGCACACACAATCAGTATGACCAAAGGACATCTATCGATAGATGTCCCAATTGCACACACAATCAGTATGACAAAAAGACATCTGTCGATAGATGTCCCAATTGAACACACACAATCAGTGTGACAAAAAGACATCTATTGATAGATGTCCCAATTGCATACAAAATCAGTATGACCAAAAGACATCTATCGATAGATGTCCCAATTGCACACACAATCAGTATGACCAAAAGACATCTATCGATAGATGTCCCAATTGCATACACAATCAGTATGACAAAAAGACATCTATTGATAGATGTCCCAATTGCATACACAATCAGTATGACAAAAAGACATCTATTGATAGATGTCCCAATTGCATACACAATCAGTATGACCAAAAGAAATCTATCGATAGATGTCCCAATTGCATAAAAAATCAGTTTGACCGAAAGACATCTATCGATAGATGTCCCAATTGCATACAAAATTAGTATGACCAAAGGACATCTATCGATAGATGTCCCAATTGCATACACAATCAGTATGACCAAAAGAAATCTAAGGATAGATGTCCCAATTGCGTAAAAAATCAGTGTGACCGAAAGACATCTATCGATAGATGTCCCAATTGCATACAAAATTAGTATGACCAAAAGACATCTATCGATAGATGTCCCAATTGCATGCAAAATTAGTATGACCAAAAGACATCTATCGATAGATGTCCCAATCGAACACACAATCAGTATGACAAAAAAACATCTATCGATAGACGTCCCAATTGCATACAAAATCAGTGTGACAGAAAGAAGTCTATTGATAGATGTCCCAATTGCATACAAAATCAGTGTGACAGAAAGAAATCTATTGATAGATGTCCCAATTGGACACACAATCAGTATGACAAAAAGACATCTATCGACAGATGTCGCAATTGCATAAAAAATCAGTGTGACAAAAGGACATCTATTGATAGATGTCCCAATTGAACACACAATCAGTATGACCAAAAGACATCTATTGATAGATGTCCCAATTGCATACAAAATCAATATGACCAAAAGACATCTATCGATAGATGTCCCAATTGCACACACAATCAGTATGACTATGAGACATCTATCGATAGATGTCCCAATTGCATACACAATCAGTATGACCAAAAGAAATCTATCGATAGATGTCCCAATTGCATAAAAAATCAGTGTGACCGAAAGACATCTATCGATAGATGTCCCAATTGCATACAAAATTAGTATGACCAAAAGACATCTATCGATAGATGTCCCAATCGAACACACAATCAGTATGACAAAAAAACATCTATCGATAGACGTCCCAATTGCATACGAAATCAGTGTGACAGAAAGAAATCTATTGATAGATGTCCCAATTGCATACAAAATCAGTGTGACAGAAAGAAATCTATTGATAGATGTCCCAATTGGACACACAATCAGTATAACCAAAAGACATCTATCGACAGATGTCGCAATTGCATACAAAATCAGTGTGACAAAAAGACATCTATTGATAGATGTCCCAATTGAACACACAATCAGTATGACCAAAAGACATCTATTGATAGATGTCCCAATTGCATACAAAATCAATATGACAAAAAAGATATCTATCGATAGATGTCCCAATTGCATACAAAGTCAGTATGACAAAAAAACATCGATCGATAGATGTCCCACTTGCACACACAATCAGTATGACCAAAAGACATCTATCGATAGATGTCACAATTGCATACAAAATTAGTATGACCAAAAGACATCTATCGATAGATGTCCCAATTGCATACAAAATTAGTATGACCAAAAGACATCTATCGATAGATGTCCCAATTGCATACAAAATTAGTATGACCAAAAGACATCTATCGANATTCCTTAAATTAATGCCTGCTCCTCCATAATTTGCTTTGACATCTATATACCCACATAACACACCTACTTGTTTACACTATTGCTTTCCCCAACCATACCGAGATTAACAAGTATTAACCCTGAATCGTTTAAAAGCAAATCAAACAATCACTGCTTTACAACAATCTTCAATCAGGGTGCTGGACCACCGGACAACACGAAACTTGCCCCTCTCTTCATTCATCTACATTTGTGAGCCAAAACGTACTGTTTCTTGTTCGTTGTGTTTGTTGTGTGCCCAATTTTCAAATCAGAAATGTTACTAATGTCCACTTTCTTCTGAGGAAAATACTCTTTCGATTATGGATTGAGATTCCAATGTCAGCCTTTGATGTTGACATACAATGGCAATACTGCATTGGGACTGCAAACACATAATTTGCAACACCATCAAGCACCTACCGGGTGACCAAAAAGAAAGTGAAACTTTTTGAAAAATCATCACAATTTGAATATATTACCATAGCATTTTGAATATGATTTATTATTAAAAATATCACAATTTTAATATGATTTATTATTAAAAATATACCCAAAATATTGCCTAAAATATTTGCTTCCAACTTTTTAAAATCATTAACTTTAAAAGGGATGCCATAGGGTGATATTCGAGGCAAAACCAATTTTGGTAAGTTTTGTCAATAAATGCAAATTTTGAGGAGTGATCACCCTTAAAGAACATAAATTTCATTTCAGCGTCCTTTACCGAAACTCACCGAAACTAAAGACGTTCTCTTGAATACTCATGAAACAAATTTTCACCGCAGATAGATTTTAAGGAAGTGAAATAAAGAGGTTTTGCTTTAGCTTCCCTTTCAGCTGTTACCTAAAAGCTAAATTATAGATTGCAGGTGAATAATTGATAGATGTGCCAATTGCGCACACAATCAGTATGACCGAAACACATCTATTGATAGATGTCCCAATTGCACACACAATCAGTATGATCGAAAGACAGCTATTGATAGATGGGCCAATTGCAAACACAATCAGTATGACCGAAAGAAATCTATTGATAGATGACGCATTATCACAGAATTTGGAAGGCTTCCATTTCGGGGTCACGCAAACATTGCATTGTGAGAAGCGTTCTAAGACAAAGTATAAGGTCTTTCCGCAAAAATTTTCCCAAAGATGGTGATTCTTAGAAAACTGTTACAAAATTGTCAAAGTTTCTAACGGCATTGGTAAAGATGGGATGGAGATAGGGATTCTAGGCCAAAGAAGATAATGTTTAATCAAAAATTTTCCTGCAGATGCTAACTTTCAAAACAAATTTCACAAATTGGTCAAACATTCTATGGTAATACTAGACTGATTACATGAGTCTCCGTTTTCCGCATTGAATTGAATGATATTATGGCTTCAAACTTGTATGAGAGAAAATAAAAACATCAGATTGAAAGCATTGAACGAATACAAGGAATCACGTCGTCAGTCTATGGTAATACAGCAAACTTGGGATCGAGAGAAGCGTTCTAAGCCAAAGTAGAGGGCGTGTCTTCAAAAATTGAATATTCCCCCTCATTTGAATATTCCCCAGTTAATTCGTCCTGGCCACGCCGCTGCTTGCATGTCTCGAATTCATTAAGAACCATGTGGAAGCTTTCCCTAAGTTTATCAAGCCTTACTTTTGATTCTGTATAGCCTGGTAAAAAATTTGCAATAATTCTGTACAATTCAATATACTGTCGATTTCATGAGGATTAAAGAGCTCAAAATGCAACAAATGAATGTGTCAGCTTATGCCGAATGATTTTTAAATACGAATACATTGCTCTGATGAAAGCTTAACGTCAAAAATGAAGAAACTAAAATTGGTTTCTGCACGTCGTGATAGGCCCGAAGTCTGACACTGATAACCTTTGATTTCTGAATTTGACTGAATCTGACAGACTGCCGACAATTCTAGTGGCCATAAGTGGCGTATTAGGTTGGTGACAGGAATTTTGGCGTTTTCCTAATTGCAAATTAATTAATTTTTATTTCAATCAGTGAAAAAGGCGTTGGTCTAATTTATAGCCAAAGTAGAGGGCCTGGCCCGACAATTTTTTCTAATACCCCTCCTGTTTCCCACCCCAATAAAAATCCTGGCGGCGCCCCTGATCGATAGATGTCACAATTGCATACAAAATCAGTGTGAACAAAAGACATCTATCGATAGATGTCCCAATTGCACACACAATCAGTATGACCAAAAGAAATCTATTGATAGATGTCCCAATTGCATACAAAATCAGTGTGAACAAAAGACATCTATCGATAGATGTCCCAATTGCATACAAAATCAGTATGACAAAAAGACATCTATTGATAGATGTCCCACTTGCACACACAATCAGAAAGACAGTAAGGCATCTAATGATAGATGTCCTAATTGCACACACAATCAGTATGACCAAAAGACATCGATCGATAGATGTCCCAATTGCTTACAAAATCAGTGTGACCGAAAGACATCTATTAATAGATGTCCCAATTGAACACACAATCAGTATGACCAAAAGACATCTATTGATAGATGTCCCAATTGCACACACAATCAGTATGACCAAAAGACATCTATTGATAGATGTCCCAATTGCACACACAATCAGTATGACCAAAAGACATCTATTGATAGATGTCCCAATTGCACACACAATCAGTATGACCAAAAGACATCTATTGATAGATGTCCCAATTGCACACACAATCAGTATGACCAAAAGACATCTATTGATAGATGTCCCAATTGCACACACAATCAGTATGACCAAAAGACATCTATTGATAGATGTCCCAATTGCACACACAATCAGTATGACCAAAAGACATCTATTGATAGATGTCCCAATTGCACACACAATCAGTATGACCAAAAGACATCTATTGATAGATGTCCCAATTGCACACACAATCAGTATGACCAAAAGACATCTATTGATAGATGTCCCAATTGCACACACAATCAGTATGACCAAAAGACATCTATTGATAGATGTCCCAATTGCACACACAATCAGTATGACCAAAAGACATCTATTGATAGATGTCCCAATTGCACACACAATCAGTATGACCAAAAGACATCTATTGATAGATGTCCCAATTGCACACACAATCAGTATGACCAAAAGACATCTATTGATAGATGTCCCAATTGCACACACAATCAGTATGACCAAAAGACATCTATTGATAGATGTCCCAATTGCACACACAATCAGTATGACCAAAAGACATCTATTGATAGATGTCCCAATTGCACACACAATCAGTATGACCAAAAGACATCTATTGATAGATGTCCCAATTGCACACACAATCAGTATGACCAAAAGACATCTATTGATAGATGTCCCAATTGCACACACAATCAGTATGACCAAAAGACATCTATTGATAGATGTCCCAATTGCACACACAATCAGTATGACCAAAAGACATCTATTGATAGATGTCCCAATTGCACACACAATCAGTATGACCAAAAGACATCTATTGATAGATGTCCCAATTGCACACACAATCAGTATCACCAAAAGACATCTATCGATAGATGTCTCAATTGCATACACAATCAGTATGACAAAAAGACATCTATTGATAGATTTCCCAATTGCATACACAATCAGTATGACCACAAGACATCTATCGATAGATGTCCCAATTGCATACAAAATCAGTATGACCAAAAGACATCTATTGATAGATGTCCTAATGGCACACACAACCAGTATGACCAAAAGACATCTATCGATAGATGTCCTAATTGCATACAATATCAGTATGACCAAAAGACATCTATTGATAGGTGTCCTAATGGCACACACAATCAGTATGACCAAAAGACATCTATCGATAGATGTCCTAATTGCATACAATATCAGTATGACCAAAAGACATCTATTGATAGATGTCCCAATTGCATATAAAATCAGTGTGACAAAAAGACATCTATCGATAGATGTCCCAATTGCACACACAATCAGTATGACCAAAAGACATCTATTGATAGATCTCCCAATTGCATACAAAATCAGTGTGAACGAAAGACATCTATTGATAGATGTCAAATTTGCACACACAATCAGAAAGACAGTAAGGCATCTATTGATAGATGTTCCAATTGCACACACAATCAGAAAGACCGTAAGACATCTATCGATAGATGTCTCAATTGCACATACAATCAGTATGACCAAAAGACATCTATTGATAGATGTCTCAATTGCACACACAATCAGAAAGACCGTAAGGCATCTATTGATAGATGTCCAAATTATACACACAATCAGTATGACCAAAAGACATCTATCGATAGATGTCCCAATTGTATACACAATCAGTTTGACCGAAAGACATCTATTAATAGATGTCCCAATTGCATACACAATCAGTATGACCAAAAGACATCTATCGATAGATGTCCCAATTGCATACAAAATCAGTATGACAAAAAGACATCTATTGATAGATGTCCCACTTGCACACACAATCAGAAAGACAGTAAGGCATCTAATGATAGATGTCCTAATTGCACACACAATCAGTATGACCAAAAGACATCGATCGATAGATGTCCCAATTGCTTACAAAATCAGTGTGACCGAAAGACATCTATTAATAGATGTCCCAATTGAACACACAATCAGTATGACCAAAAGACATCTATTGATAGATGT